>CM053260.1:29339670-29438037 GCA_028583405.1 Pogonophryne albipinna
ACCAAAGGGGTGTTGTACCATACGGCTTCAACGTCCATTTATGTTTACTCAGTGTTGAGTTCAGGATCACAACCACTGACTCATCCATGGTTAGCTCTCCTAATTCTTAAGACATTTTGTTTTGATGTTTCAGTGAGTAGATAAAGGTGTGGTCCATCCCCTCCAAAAACGGAGGTTTAAAGCTGCTGCTGTCCTTAGTTGGAAAATCAACACTGCATGTAAGTCTCGTGCGATGCGGTGAAGCCAAACTTTTGGTAGAAAGCCACATTGGTGGGTGAACATTCAAGTGTGATTTTGTAGCATTCCAGTTTTTTGCTGAGAAGAGTAAGAGCTGAAACCAACCTACAGGGACAGAGAGAAAACAACAGAGAGGAACATGAAAATAAAGCTCATTAAAATCCTAAATAACTGCATTATGTTTGTGATGTTTGATTTGTGGGACATAACATTACATTGCATTTAGCTGACGCTTTTATCCAAAGCGACTTACAATAAGTACATTCGACCAACAAGATACAAACTTGAAGAAAACAGAACCATAAAGTACATCAGGTTTCATAGAGCCAAAACATTTCAAGTGCTACTCAACTGGCTTTGACAAAGAGAAGGTTCTCTAGACTATACTCACAGTTTACCCAGCTGCTTCCCTCTGCACACGTCACTGACTACTACTTCCTCCACCCGGCCTCTCTACAAATGAAACAGAATAGAGGATATCCATTAAAAACTTATGGTTATTATTCAAATTGAATTTCCAAAGTTACAAGTGAACCAAAAAGTATTTGGAACTTTTCTTATGGTTAGGAACAATGGTGATACTAGTCCCCATTCTGATAACCACTTCATTAATAAGTAACTTCTTTAGAGGAAATTAAAATAGCTTTACGGGATGTAATTTACCTTAGCACAGGAGTGGGTGAATTTATGTTCTGTGATCAAGGTGGCTGTGGCAACGATCTGTCTCAGGTTTGTGTCCACCACCACAACGACGTAGTAGTCTCCTGACTTCTTCATATGATCAAACTTTTCTGGAAGCAATCAGATAATAAACAGTTCACTGATCTTTTCTTACACAGGATTGTATATAAAGTTATTTTTTCAGGATAAAGGTTCTCTCTCTTCTCAAATATGTGATCTAATGCGTGTCAAATATGTATGTGTTGTGATTGTTTTGGCACAAGATGCAAGTTGGTAACACTTTAGGATTTTAAATATGAAAACTGCAAGTGGTAAATGTAGCATTATGCTAAGCACGACTTACTCGTGAACTGCTCTGGTGTGAGTCCCCCGTTGTGGTGAGTTGAGATAAAACTTTGAAGAATCCTAGAACACAAAAACTCTTATTAAATAAAATAAATGTTGAATTAAAATATGAAATTCCCAAGATCCTCAGCAGGATGCCGAGGAACAACAAACATGCTTTCCACATCAAATGCTGGTCTGTAATATGTTGTGTATGCAGTCTTTGACTCACCCCTGTGGAAGTCTGCCGTGCAGAGCATGGATGTATAATAAGAACTGGATACAGCGTGGGAGGCGGGGCCTCATTCATTCCTATGAGAGTTGCTCATTAGCGCATGATGATAAAATGGCCCAACTTTTGAGAGAGTGAAACGTCACAGATTACCCAGCATGCCTGAGAAGTACCCGTATGTGCGCTCATAGCGCATGCGCAACTTTAACCAAAATGCTCGTTCACATCAAGCACGTCAATTTGCGTACACGTAACAGCACCGTGCGTTCATGACAGCATGGTAATGGGTTGTTATTATGATAGATTTGATATTAACGAGGCGACCGTTAGCAGCTAGCGGCTAGGTAATTATGCTAATGTAAACATCAATCGTTATGTACTTATATTACGCTGTAACAGGATCTAGTGATATCCAACAGAGCTTCATTTAGCATGAACGAATTATTGCACATACAGTGCAATAAGCTTCTTAGTGCAATAAGAAGCTACAGGGACGTTAATCTAACGTCGGTAATATTAACTTTATTTAATACAACATTTACGGTACAAGATTTAATCATACAGCCCATGTAGTATAATATTTTACAAATGATGAATTACAGCAAACATGTGCAATATATCCATTATTACAGCTCCGTGGGAGTAAGGCGATATGGTCGTTGTTATTGTGCATCCATGGGTAAAGATAAACGCATGTATTGCTGAACACGTAACATGAACGTGCCGGGCAGCGCGGTCCCGTGGGTTAGATGCGCGTTCATAATGCAGAGGGAAATAACTCTCAGAATAACGTTATTAGCACATTTTACAACTTGAGGAACGAATGTTTTTAATAAGGGCTATACAAGTGTTCATACTGGGTAGTTTATTTAGTTTAAAAAAAATTATCCAACGATTTACAGACCACTCTTTCTCCATGTAAGTCAATGGGAAAAAGTGTTTCCGGGCCCAGCAACCTAAAGGAAGTGTAGTACCGCCGTTTGACCACAACGAATATTCTCATCAGAGTCCGGCGCACTTCCTGGGGGCTTGAGATGAATACACTCTTACACCAAATAAATAACAAAAAGATAAAAACAGATGAATACTCTTACACCAAATAAATAAATAATAGATACAGACAGAGAGATTACATACCTTTCCGGTGACGCAGGTTCATAATCAGAGTCATTCCTGTCCCCTTTATGCATGACAAGATCACTATCTTCCGACGGAGAGTCCTGAAATACGATGTCCAATGCCTCCTCTACGGACAAAAAAGTCTTCTTTCTGGCTGCCATTGTTACAATGAAGACAAAGAAAACAAATCCTGCTGATCGATCTGCCGTTCTCTGCTCTCCTGTCGCCGCGGCACGGGCCGGGACATGCTATGCTATGCTATGCTATGCTATACTATGCTGCGTAAAAAGAGTGGGCTGTGCGTAAACCAGCTATACTGCCTTTACTTATAGTTACGCAAGATCCTATCTCTGAAACCCATTGGTCGATTTGGGTGATTGACACCTTTTTTTAATCGTTAGAGCCAATCGAATCGAGTGGCAGTTTCAAAATACGTTACGCCTGCGGAGGGGGAGCTATGCGTAAACTGCATCTCCCGCAGCTGAAGCCACGGACTGTTAATCGTTGGACCTACTCTTCTGCCATGAATGAAAGGATTGATTATCAGTAATCATTTTAAAGTGACAAGAGACATTGGATTAACCTTGAGCAGCGTTTTATTCCTTTGAACACAACTTTTGATCACAAAACAGCCAAGCTAAGACCTAATCCTGTCATGGATTTGAAAACTGATATTGTTTACTTGCTATGTTCTGGCTGCTAGCTCGGTTAATGTTGTGCCTGTAGTGATGGGGTGTATACCATTGGAATCTGTGGAATCTCAGCTTTCAGAAAAGGTGTTGTTTGTGCAGAAAGTATGAATAATAAATGACAGTTTTTTGAGTTATGAGCAGAAATAGCAATTGCCCGTTTTTGCCATGGGCTCATTTGTGAGAATTTTTCGAAAAACGTTTTTTTTTTCGTATCGTCAGTTAGCCAAGTTTCCTCCGGTCAGATGGGTATGGAATATTAATAGTTTCATGAATGACACTTCAGATATAGCACTGTTGCTACATATATAGCATTTTCGGACCCGAGCTCGGGTCCGTGGGGCTTAAGAGGTTTAATAAACTTCTGCCTCTCCATTTCTAAACAGGTTTTGTGGTCAAATAAATACCCATTGTTTAAAGTGGACCTATCATGCTATATTTGAGTAACATATTGTACGGCCATACCTATATAAAACATGTCTGTGAAGTTTTTTTTTCAAAATACCAAACAGATCCTGCATTTTAGCCATGCCTCATTTCACTCTATTTGCTCTTTTCCAGCCCTGTCTTCACAAGGGCTGATTCTGTGGCAAATGAGCTGCAGCTGACCACGCCCCCTGCAAAGGAGGGGGCGAGGCATGAGCGTCATGTTACCATGCTGGTACCATGCTGGTACCATGCTGGTACCATGCTGTTGCCATGCTGTTGCCATGCCACGGCAACCTCTCATTCCCCTGATAGGTGGAGAGTTGCCCATATAGGCGGAGCTCCTCGTTCCTGACGTCAGAGATATTTCAAATCTGGATCAGTTTTTATCATATCCGTTGTTAGAGATTTGGGTATGGAGGAAAAGAGAGGGTTGTGTTTTCTGACACTTGGTGAGTTCCCTGGAACACCGGGGACACATATTCATGTATACAAGACGTACACAAGTGCATTTTGCATGATAGGTCCCCTTTAAATAGAAACATAGCCGAATTAAAGACTATGTTATTATCATTAAAGAAACGTCTCAATGCAAAAGTGTTCAACCAATTAAATATCAACAGGACTTTAGTGGTTTAAAAGGTAGAATAGATACTTGTTTATATCTTTAAACAAAGCCGAATGAAAGAGTATGTTATTTTCCTTTAAGGATTGAGAGTAGTCAGGAACAACAGGAAGTAGTTAATATTAATAATAACTTGGATTAAACAAGGACAACAAGGACAACAAGGAAAACAAATAAGAAGTCAACAAAGGCTGGTCACAAACATGTAGAGTTATCTGAGAATATACGTTTATTATACGGTGACTCGCCGCTTTACAGAAGCATGTTGCCCATAAACTACATGTCCCACAATGCATCTCGTTTTGTGACATGCACACTGAAGAGCCTTGCTATTATTTGCCCTAGACTTCTGCTTTCAGTCGTAGTTAACTATGAAGTTATTACCCTCTCCGATAACAATCCAATGCAGAGGCAATAATGTAAAATAATACATGATTTCATATATTTACATAATATGTGTATTTATATAGTCTTAAAGTAACAACCAGCCCTTTTCATTTTTCTCTTCCACTTTAAGTATCTGTATTTGAATGTTGAGCACCCTGTAACAGAAGAATGTCCCCATTTGTGATGAATAAAGTATCTATCTATCTTTGAGTGCAACATTAATGCTGACGTGAGTTGGACACGTCCCTGCTTTAGATGATGTTAAGTAGGAAGAAGTGTATTTTCTTACCTTTATTTGTGAGCACGTCGGTGTTAAAGTCCTCGAGGATCCGGAGCCTGAGCTCCACGTGTTTCTGAGTTTCAATTATCCCAGGTTTCCTCTTTTTATTCTGACATCTGCGGGAAAAGACCAGAAAATGTGGGTTGATTAAAACAATGGGAATAAAACCATTGAATGATCCTATTGTAAACTTCATTAAAACACTTGTTGATAGAATAACCTTGATGGCGTTTGATTGGTCGAGTTTTCTGGTTTCACTGGACGCTCCTCCTCATCTTCATCTTGCTCCTCTTCATCAAGGGTGCTGCCCTTCTCGCCTTCTATAAAAACATACAGAAATAAGTTCTTTCCACTTCACTTTTATGAAAAGTTGTTTGTAGGGTGTTTTTTAAAAAGAGGATACTGTATAGAGAACATATGTGCAAAACTCCAGTTGGAAAACGTGCTATTCTAATATCTATCACTTTGTATCATATAAATGAGGAAAACATAATGCAATACCATTAAAAACATCTCTTGTGTCTAACTTTAATTCGGCATTCAAAAAGCAGCAAGGCGTGAACAGGAAATAGCCAAAAATCAGATATGTGTGTGTGTGTGTGTGTGTGTGTGTGTGTGTGTGTGTGTATCTGTGTGTGTGTATCTGTGTGTGTGTATCTGTGTGTGTGTATCTGTGTGTGTGTATCTGTGTGTGAGTGTGTGTGTGAGTGTGTGTGTGTGTGTGTGTGTGTGTGTGTGTGTGTGTGTGTGTGTGGTGTGTGTGTGTGAGATGCAGGTGCTATTAGTCAAAACATATGGATTTGAATATCATGTAATGGGTGTGTGTGTGTGTGTGTGTGTGTGTGTGTGTGTGTGGTGTGTGTGTGTGTGTGTGTGTGTAATATCTTTAATAAAATAAACTTGTTGCAAGGAGTATTGGGACTAGATTAAATGAAAATATTTGTACCTCTGCTGCTTCTAAAGATATCTAATACTTGCAAAGTCCACGTTTCCATGTGTTTTGACTGCCAGGATATTAAGCTGGAACAAATGAAAATGCATTATGCAAACATCGTGTCAGATCCCTGCCGAACATAAAACAACAACAACATCGTATCACCTGCATTCAATCAGCGGGAGACCTGAGACCTGCACACACCGGGTCCCTCTCAAGGTACGTCCATCTCACCTCTTAAAGGAATAACCAACAATGCAATAACGTCTACATTAAGGCGATGGTGCAGAATCTGCATTTACAGAATCCAGAAAAGTGTAAATCAAAGGATTGCATGTATTTTTTAAGTGGGCCAAGTTGTGTTCAATGTTATTTTTACAAATGAAAATGAAGGTGTTTATTTGCATTTCTGAGCAAGAAAAGGGCGACTCGTCTCGTTTGTTTGAGACATACGAATGTTGTAGTTACAGAAGGGGTTGTGTTGTTCGAGCTGTTTCCTTTCTGAATCTTTTTATTGAAGTAAATTACATTTGAAGTACATTTCCCTAAAATGATGTTACGTTACAGTCCAAGTGAGGAATCCAATGTTTGCTTTCTTCCTACACTTTGTAGCATGGAAAGTTATGCTCAAATTGGGTCTTGAATTGTAAAACACTAAGCTCCACTCAGCTTTGCTTCACAACTTCTATCAACTCGAGAAAAGTTTGAAAACTCCCTTCTTCTTCTTGCTAGTAATCTACTGAACGAGTGCTAACGTAAGGCTTCACACGAACTAGGAACTCTACGCTACCAAATCGTTTAAATTATAGTTGAAATGCTTGAAAGTAACTTGTTTTAAATTCAGATTACAGTAATCCAGATTGTTAAAGTGAAATATATCTGGATATCCAACATCATCTGATTGGACAATGGGGAACAAATGGGTTGCTGTTCTGATGTTGCTGCTAAGACCAAATATGGTAAACGTGAGGATCAGATTTCTTATTGTATTGATTTGAACACGATCCGTGTATCCATCATTTCCTGGTCTTCTCTAAAGAAGAGGGACCAATGGAAACGTTGTCATGTTGCCGTTGTTCAGCATGGAAACATCCATTAGCTAACAATGACATTATTGTTCTATTAATATAAAGGGAGGTCAGGTACTCTTTAAAGCAGCTGCTAGTTATGGGTACTTTTTACTGAAGTACATTTCAAAGCTCTTTACTTTGACTTGAGTCAAGAAGTTTAGTCAGTACTTCTACTTTCAACAAGGGACACGGGAAGTCGGTCAGATTTGGGGGTGCGGGGTGTAGGGTTGCAACATTCCGGGAATTTTCAAAGATGGAAACTTTCCACGGGAATAAACTGGGAATTTTCTAAATTGAAGGTTGGCTCTTCTTAGGGAACTTAAATTGCCTGTTGCAAACTGGTTGGCATTCGGCAAACCTAACGGCTCTCTGAGCCGGACACAGAGCCATCCTCAACAAGGCTGGACAGTGACACTGAAGAGGAAGACTCAGAGTGTGATGTTGATGAGGCCCAGGAAGAGCCCGTTGACTGAAAGGCTTTAGCAAAAATGCAGAGGTTTGCTTGAAGGAAGATTTGCATGTTTAATGGGACTTTGTGGGGATTTTTGGATGGGGGTGCATTTTTGTTCATTTTTTAATGTGTAGGGTTGGGGGGAATGAGTAACATTTAACTCAGCATTCCTGTTTTCGTTCTTCAATGAAACAAATAATTGTTCAATAAAATAATTAAAACTTGTTCTGTTCTACTTAAAAACAAAATGTCATGTTTTTTTGTTTAATTTTGCATCGAATATTTCCAAAATTCCCCAGCTTAACTTCCCATGGAAACTTTCCGGAAACTTTCCGCCCCTTTGCAACCCTAGCGGGGTGAGGGGGGGGGGGGGGTTCTAGTGCGCCGTGTTTGCACTTCAGATGAGGCTCCCTCCGCGAGGGGAGGCCCCACGCAGTCTGCGTGATCTGCGTGGGGGGAGGGGCCTGTGTAATAACGTCATATTAAATGCAGTCATTTGGTCTTTAGCAGCAGCTTGTGAGAGCAGCGCATTCATCGGTGTTCGTTGTAATGCTGCCAGTTTGTTGACGGCCTGTGTGTCGATGGGACTTCTCATGCTCCCTACATGTTTCCTCTGCCTTTCGCCAGTTGTTAAACTCTGCTTTCACAAAACTCCCATCCCTGATCGAGGGTGTTTCTCAATCTCGAGTACGCTTGCTTGGTAGCACATGTCTGCCGAGCGTCTTGCTTCAGAAGCGAGGCAAGAATCCTTCCTGGCATTCGGAAAACAAAGAGTGGAACAGGCGAGCAAGTGTGCAGGTGTGCGTCATATGAGAGGCCCTTACATTTTCCGCCACAGATTTGGGGAAATTGGTCCGTGCGCAAAGCATTGTGGGGATTTTAAGACCGCGGAATCTACACATGTGCAGCCTCGAAATTTCTCCAAACGAAGTACGCCGGGCTCGGTAGATTTTCAAGTATGCTGGACATTGGAACAGTACACTCGATGACGTAGTATGCTTGACTTAGTGGCTCTGGAGCAGCTTTACTCGAGATTGAGAAACACCCCTTGTCTGCGCTGACGAGCTTCTTTTCTACAGCAGAGCAACAGAAGAAGCACACTGCATTATCACTTTCTCTTATGTCGTGAAGCTTTTTAGAGACTGCTTACTAGGGGTGTAACGGTTCACAAACATTTCGGTTCGGTACGTACCTCGGTTTTTAGGTCACGGTTCGGTTCGGTACGTTTTCGGTACAGCAGAAAAAATTATCACAAAACATAACATATTTTTTTTAAATTATTATTAAACTGTGAATATTCACTCAAATAAATACAAAATATAATAAAATAAACATTAAGGTGCAGCTTTTCGATGAACTGAAATAATCTGTATTTGAACTGTACTGTACCTAAGCAGCCATTTTGACATTAGGACTTGCTTGTCATTGTATTTTCATGTTGTTTTAAAGAAAGATGAACTTGTCCACATTGCTTGCCGAAAGGGCAGATCTGCAGGCACTAACAATGTCTCCTGCTGTGGAGAACACACTCTCTAGGGACAGAGGTAGCAGATACAGCCAGGTAGTGCTTTGCTAACATGGCAACATAAGGATACTTGGCGTTTGTAATAGCTTTGGCTCGGTCTGAACTTTCTGCGAGTGGTGGAGGCTTACATGCTAGTGGGAGTTGGGTTTGCACTTCAGTCTTTTGGTACCGGTGATATTCACGTTCGGGTGATGCCTTTTCAAATGAGTGTGTAAGTTTGATGTATTGCCAGCCGCGTAACCAATGTTAATTGAACAATGCCGACAAACAGTTTTGGTTCGGTCCACCTGTCTTTGTCCATCATCCCTGTACGTAACTGCGAAACCAAAATGTTCCCAAACCGGAGACTTCAATGATGTTGGAGGATTTTCGAGCTCAACTTTATCTGCGTTCGCCATTTCGACAGTTCCTCAAATTACTGACTACATTTGAACGCATCCCTGTGACCAGCTCTCATAGTATGCCTCTCGTCAAATGAAATGACTTGCTCGCTCTATGACGCGTTGAACACAATGTGAGCAAATTACTCTGAACGCTGCGACGCAGCACCTGAGATTACTTCCAAGAAGTTGTTCACGTTCTACATTTTTTACGTTTAACGTTATATTTGTTCGGTACACTTCGGTACACACGTGTACCGAACCGAAGGGCCCGTACCGAATAATTTCTGTACTTATACTTGAGTAAAGGATGTGTGTACTTTTGCCATCTCTGATAATTGTCTTTTGATATTTCTCTCCTCAGGCTTTCAACCATCAATCATGTTTTTCAACTCTTCCTCCAACGCCTCCCTGATTTCCCCTCATCGCTGTTTCTCAAACCCCAACGCCTACCCTTTCGCCTTCTCGTGCTCCAAAAACCTCTTGAGCTCCGCCATCCTCGCCTCCTTCAGCGTCACTAACCTCCTCTTCCTCCTGCCCATCTACATCCTCATCTTCTGGATCGGTTTCCGACGATGGTGGCGCCAACGCTCCGTTTCCTCCGGAATAACGAGCCATTCGGACGCCATCACGTACAACATGGTGACCTTAGAAATCGTTGCTGTTTTGGGATTCACCCTCTTCTGCATCGGCATGTTTTCCTGCAGTGTGGGGATGATGACGGCTGGGTATTATATTATATCCTTAACTTACCCCGGACTATCTTTCCTACACTGTATAACTTGCATAGAGCATTATCTGGCTGTCGTTCACCCCGTCACCTACCTGGGCTCGAAGCAGGCGGGCGGTATCCGGATCAGGAACACAGCCATCGGTTTAGTTTGGATTATGTGCTTCGGAGAAGCAGTTATGACAGTTTTAAGATTCCCGGATTTCCCCATCTTCGTTGTTTTAGCCATCGTAACCCTAAGCATATCCGTCGTTTCTTTCTGCTGCATCTCCGCACTCCGTGTTCTGATTGGACTCGGGAAAGTGGGCGGGGACAGGGAACAGATTGACCAATCAAAGCAGAGGGCTTTCTTTACCATCTGTGCCATATTGGTTACACTGATGATGAGGTTTACTGGTTTATTGGTTGGCAATTTCCTGCTGGGCGAAGGAACAGAGACACATAAATGTTCGTTGCTTATGTTCGGGTTCTGGCTCTGTCTGCCAAGCAGTCTCATTCTACCTCTTCTATTTCTACACAGAGCGGGAACGCTAGCATGTTTAAGCCCCAACAGGAATCAACAGTGAAAGCTAGATTTAGATAACAGAATAGAAGTGAGAGTGAGTCAGCTATTAGTTTAGATAACCTGTGAAAACGTGACTTGTAGTAGAAGTAATAATAATAATAATACATTTAATTTATATAGCGCTTCTCATCGGCCAAGACAAATCTCGTAGGAAGGACAGTGTTAGGCCACTTCTAGGACATTGGAGGTTATTGCTCAGGGTTTTAGGAAACTACTAGATCAGTACACACACAGTGAAGCTAAATGAGAATCTTAATGGGACTATACTCTGTCTTCTGGAACTTGAGCTTGATAAATCCGATGTCTTCGCTGAGGATTAGATTCACAAAAAGTTCTTGAAACTCTTGGTAACTCAAGGCTTTGTCTGAAAGTTCTTGTCTTGTCTTGAATCAGGATCTTTCTTTGGAAATCATGACCAGTAAACTTTCTTCTCAAACTGTATGTTAGCCAAGTTACTGCCAAGACATAAGAGGTTATTGCTCAGGCTTCCTTGACAGTAAGGGGTTGTAGGATATTGCTCAGGCTTAAAGGGTTTTAGGATACTACTAGATCAGTACACAAACAGTGAACTTAAAGGTCACCTATTATGCAAAATCCACTTTTCTCTATGAATCCGATGTCTTTGCTGAGGTTTAGATTCACAAAAAGTTCTTAAAACTCCTGTGGGTTTAAACTTTAGAAACTCTAGGCTTTGTCTGAAAGTTCTTGTTTTGTGGATCAGGATATTTCTTTGGAAACCAGGACCAGAAAAGGTCCTTTATCAATCAATCAATCCATCACATTTATTTATAAAGTACATTTAAAAACAACCCACGCTGACCAAAGTGCTGTACAGCACAGAGCAGCTGACACGACCTTTAGATAAATAGATAAGTAAGTACAAATAAAAAAGGATCAACGACATAAACATACATACAGAAAGGTCATATGCACAACAAACATAGGCCCAGGCACAACCAGCCAGATATGGAGGAGTCAAACGCTAGAGAGTCAAAGTGTGTTTTTAACCTGGATTTAAAGCAGTCAATGGAGGGGGTCGATCTGTTGGGGAGGGGGATGCTGTTCTACAGTCTTGGGGCTGCAATAGAAAAGGCTCGGTCGCCCCTGAGTTCACGTTTGGAGCGTGGGACAACCAGGAGCCCCAGGTTAGCCGACCTGAGGGGCCTGGAGCTAGAATATGGGATAAGGAGGTCTGCAACATAGGAGGGGCCCTGCCCATTCAGGGCTTTATACACAAATAAGAGAAGTTTAAAGTCAATTCGGAGCCGTACTGGCAGCCAGTGGAGAGAGGCCAGAATGGGGGTAATATGGACCCTCTTCCGGCTGCCTGTGAGGAGCCTAGCTGCGGTGTTCTGGACCCGTTGCAGGCGGGACAGGGATGACTGACAGGTCCCTGTATACAGGGAGTTGCAGTAGTCTAAGCGGGATGAAATGAAGGCATGGATGACTTTCGCTAGATCTTTAGAAGACAGAAACGGCTTGATTTTGGCGATGGTTCGAAGCTGGAAAAAACTGGCTTTAACTACTGCATTGACCTGTTAGTCAAACTTAAAGGCAGAGTCCAATATAACACCAAGGTTTTTGACATAGGGTTTGACAAGGGCGGACAGGTTGCCAAGACTGTTAGTAAATGCTTTGAGGGATTCAGGGGGGCCGAAAAGGACAACTTCCGACCTGCTTTTCTTTAGCTGCAAGTCGTTTTGTGCCATCCAACCCTTAACTTCCTCAAGGCAGTTCATGCGGTTCTTAATATTGGACTGGTCGTTTGTTTTTAGGGGGAGATAGAATTGTGTGTCACAGCCAACAACAGTGGGAGGACATGTTATATTTTTACATGACTTAGTCGAGAGGAAGCATGTAAATAGAGAACAGAATAGGACCTAGGATGGAGCCTTGTGGGACACTGCAGGGGAGACTAGCCGGGGGGGGGCTTCTGTTGTTGAGGTAAGATGTGAACCAGTCTAAGGCAGTGCCATCAACTCCACCGCGTAGTGGAGGCGATGTAATAAGATGTCATGATCTGTATCGAACGCCGCGCTGAGGTCAAGAAGAATCAGGATGGCACAGTTACCAGAGTCAGCAGAGAGGAGCAGGTACACTTTCAACAAGGCAGACTCTGCTATGGTGGGGCCTAAAACCTGATTGAAATATTTCCAATATGTTATGTTGGTGTAGGTAGGGCTGCAGTTAACCTTTTCAAGAACCTTTGAAAGGAATGGAAGTTTAGATATAGGTCGGTAGTTACTACGCAGGGTGGGGTCTACATTGGGTTTTTCAGGAGGGGCGTCACCACTGCCTCTCTGAAGAACCAGCACCTTACCGTGCGTGGTAGAGAGGTTTGTGTGCCCTGATGAACCTGGGGGCTGTGTTGTCTGGAACCTTGTGTTCCTGGTAGGGTCTCCCATGGCAAATTGGTCTCAGGCAAGGGGCCAGACTAAGATTGGTTCAAAAGACCTCATGAAAAAAACAAAAACAAGAAGTGAGGATACCCGGCCCGGAGGAAGCCCGGGGTCCCTTTCTGGAGCCAGGCCCAGAAGGAGGACTCGACGGCGAGCGTCTGGTGGCCGGGCTTGCCACGGAGCCCGGCCGGGCCCAGCCCGAAAAGGCAACGTGGGTAACACCTCCGCTTCTCCGTCCCGCGGGCCCACCACCTACGGGAAACAGCGATGGGGTCGGGTGCGCTGCCAGAAGGGTGGCAGTGAAAGCGGAGGGTCTCGACGGACCAGACCCGGGCGACAGAAGCTGGCTTTGGGGACGTGGAACGTCACCTCTCTGGGGGGGAAGGAGCCGGAGCTTGTGCGGGAGGTGGAGCGTTACCAGTTGGATCTGGTTGGGCTCACCTCTACGCACAGCGTCGGCTCTGGAACCTTACTTCTGGATAGGGGTTGGACTCTATTCTTCTCCGGAGTTGCTCAAGGTGTGAGGCGCCGGGCGGGTGTGGGGATACTCACAAGTCCCCGGTTGGGTGCTTCGTTGTTGGAGTTTACCCCAGTGGACGAGAGGGTCGCCTCCCTACGCCTGCGGGTTATGGGGGGGAAAACTCTGACTGTTGTGTGTGCTTATGCACCCAACAGCAGTTCAGAGTATACGGCCTTCTTGGAGACCCTGGAAAGAGTCCTGTATGGGGCTCCTGAAGGGGACTCTTTAATCTTGCTGGGAGACTTCAACGCACATGTGGGCAATGATGGAGACACTTGGAGGGGCGTGATTGGGAGGAACGGCCCCCCTGATCTGAACCGGAGTGGTGGTTTGTTACTGGACTTCTGTGCTAGTCATGGATTGGCCATAACAAACACCATGTTCGAACATAAGGATGCTCATAAGTGTATGTGGTACCAGAGCACCCTAGGCAGAAGGTCCATGATCGATTTCGTTATCGTATCATCGGACCTGAGGCCGTATGTTTTGGACACTCGGGTAAAGAGAGGGGCGGAGTTGTCAACTGATCACCATCTGGTGGTGAGTTGGGTCGAGTGGCGGGGGAAGCCTCTGGATAGACCTGGTAAGCCCAAACGTGTAGTTCGGGTGAACTGGGAACGTCTGGAGGAGGCCCAAGTTCAGGAGGCCTTCAACTCACACCTCCGGCGGAGCTTTTCAGGCATTCCTGTGGAGGTTGGGGACATTGAACCAGAGTGGTCGGTGTTCAAAGCCTCTATTGCCGAAGCCGCGGCGGGGAGCTGTGGTCTCAAGGTCCTAGGTGCCTCAAGGGGCGGTAACCCTCGAACCTCCTGGTGGACACCGGTGGTCAGGGAAGCCGTCCGACTGAAGAAGGAGGCCTTCAGGGATTTGTTATCCCGGGGGACTCCCGAGGCAGTTGCAAGGTACCGACAGGCCCGAAGGGCAGCAGCCTCATCCGTGGCCGAGGCAAAGCAGCGGGTGTGGGAGAAGTTCGGAGAGGACATGGAGAAGGACTTTCGGGCGGCACCAAAGTTGTTCTGGAAAACTCTCCGACACCTCAGGAGGGGGAAGCAGGGAACCATCCAAGCTGTGTACAGTAAGGATGGGACGTTGTTGACCTCAACTGATGGAGTGTTGGGGCGTTGGAAGGAACACTTTGAGGAACTCCTGAACCCGACAACTCCGCCCTCTATGTTAGAGGCAGAGCTGGAGTATGACGGGGGATCGGCGCCAATCTCCCGGGGGGAGGTCACTGAGGTTGTTAAACAACTCCACAGTGGCAAAGCCCCGGGGGTGGATGAGATCCGCACAGAAATGCTGAAGGCTCTGGGTGTTGAGGGACTGTCATGGTTGACACGTCTCATCAACATTGCGTGGAAGTCGGAAACAGTACCGAAGGAGTGGCAGACCGGGGTGGTGGTTCCCATTTTTAAAAAGGGGGATCAGAGGGTGTGTGCCAATTACAGAGGCATCACACTACTCAGCCTCCCCGGGAAAGTTTACTCTAAGGTACTCGAAAGGAGGGTCAGGCCGATTGTCGAACCTCAGATTGAGGAGGAACAATGCGGATTCCGTCCTGGTCGTGGAACGACGGATCAGCTTTTTACTCTCGCAAGGATCCTGGAGGGGGCCTGGGAGTACGCTTATCCGGTCTACATGTGTTTTGTGGACTTGGAGAAGGCGTATGACCGGGTTCCCAGGGAGTTACTGTGGGAGGTGCTGCGGGAGTATGGGGTGAGGGGGTCTCTACTCAGGGCCATCCAATCTCTGTACTCCCAAAGCGAGAGCTGTGTCCGGGTCCTCGGCAGTAAGTCGGACCCATTTCCGGTGAGGGTTGGCCTCCGCCAGGGCTGCGCTTTGTCACCAATCCTGTTTGTAATATACATGGATCGGATTTCGAGGCGTAGTCATGGGGGAGGGGGTCTGCAGTTCGGTGGACTAAGGATTGCACCACTGCTTTTTGCAGATGATGTGGTTCTGATGGCTTCATCGGTCTGCGACCTTCAGCACTCACTGGATCGGTTCGCAACCGAGTGTGAAGCGGCTGGGATGAGGATCAGCACCTCCAAATCTGAGGCCATGGTTCTCAGCAGGAAACCGATGGACTGTCCACTCCAAGTAGGGAATGAGTCCTTACCCCAAGTGAAGGAGTTCAAGTATCTCGGGGTCTTGTTCTCGAGTGAGGGAACAATGGAGCGTGAGATGGGCCGGAGAATCGGAGCAGCGGGAGCGGTACTGCAGTCGCTTTACCGCACCGTTGTGACGAAAAGGGAGCTGAGCCGGAAGGCAAAGCTCTCTGTCTACCGGGCCATTTTCGTTCCTACCCTCACCTATGGTCATGAAGGATGGGTCATGACCGAAAGAACGAGATCGCGGATACAAGCGGCCGAGATGGGTTTTCTCCGCAGGGTGGCTGGTGTCTCCCTTAGGGATAAGGTGAGAAGTTCGGTCATCAGGGAGGGACTCGGAGTTGAGCCGCTCCTCCTTCGCGTCGAAAGGAGCCAGTTGAGGTGGTTCGGGCACCTAGTTAGGATGCCACCTGGGCGCCTCCCTAGGGAGGTGTTCCAGGCACGTCCAGCTGGGAAGAGACCAAGGGGTAGACCTAGGACCAGGTGGAGGGATTATATCTCTTCGCTGGCCTGGGAGCGCCTTGGGATCCCCCAGTCAGAGCTGGTTGATGTCGCCAGGGAAAAGGAAGTTTGGGGCTCTCTGCTGGAACTGCTACCCCCGCGACCCGACCACGGATAAGCGGAAGAAGATGGATGGATGGCGTCACCACTGCATGCTTGAAGCAGTGTACCAGTTGACAGAGAGCTGTTAGTTATGGAGAGGATGCTTGGGCCACTAGAGTCAAAGACATCCTTCAGAAGGGCCGTGGGGACACAGTCAAGAGGGCAGGTTGAAGGTTTCATGGTGGAAACAATCTGTGTAAGGGAGGGTAGTGTAATGGGTTGAAAGCAGTTCAGTTTGGAGGAACAGACTAGCGAGACGGCTAGGTCACAGGTTGGGGGGCTGATGTTCATTCTAATATCCTCAACTTTGCAAGTGAAGAAATAAAATAATTCTTCACACTAAGCAGGAGACATGTCTGAGCTGGTACTGGGGGCGGGGCCGATGATAGAGTTAATGGTACTGATTAACACCTTGGGAGTTGTTTGAAATTAGGTTGGAAAAGTATTTTACCCTCGCAGCAAGAAGTGGAGCGAGCTCATCAGTTTTAAGCCAGGTTTCCGTCACCATCAGGAAATCCAATCCACGGGCTGTAAAAAAGTCATGGAGGATCAATGTTTTTTTTATATGGATCTCGTGTTGATCAGCGCCATTTTGACTGAGATATCAATATAATCAGACAACGGCTCGCACGCCAGAAGGCGGAGATTTTGGAAAACTACACGGCCACGTTTCACAGAGAGCCCCGCGGGATGCAGTGGCCCGGTGACCATATCCGTGTCTGGGACAGTCGGCCTGAGAAAGGCATACCTGGTCTCGATGGAGCGCTGTGGAATGGAGCAGCACAGCCGACCAGGTCCAGCATCGTCGGGCCGGGAAGAGTAGGCCGATGCCGAGCGACAGTTGACTGGATTCCTCAACTTAACCGAGGCGCCTGCACGCTTACTTCGCCTCCTAGCTCGTTTGCTACGGTGATAGCCGGAGGGCCGAGCCCATACATCTTCAGGTGGTTGAGAGAATAGAGAGCGGTGAAAGAATCTTTGACCGGCATCCCGGGAGTATAACTCCACGACAGAGGCTTGTATATTCAGAAGTGTTTGACGATCGTAGATGATAGTGGCTTGCACATCATACGTACACAGAGACCAGGGGCGGACTGGGACTACAAATCAGCCCAGGAATCTCACCCAGCCCAAACTGTCAACGGGGGAGAGCCTCGCTGCGGGGAAACGGTGGACATAGTGGCCCGATCGGAGTGGGCCGAGTGGCCTGACCGGCCCACTTCAGTACCGGCCCATCGGGATTCGTCCCGAACGTCCCGATGGCCAGTCCGCCACTGACAGAGACACAATCAGAGACAAACAGGAGCGGCAACGAGCAGCCAAACACAGCGGCGCGGTCACCTTTTTTTGATGAGTAGACAGAATAACGCATTTAGCTAAGTTACTGGCAAGACATTAGAGGATATTGCTCAGGCTTCTCTGACAGTAAAGGGATGTAGGATGTTGCTAGTGCTGGCTAATGTGTGCAGGAATCCTGAAACTCTGATATGACTCAGCATTTTATCACTTTCTGTCCACTGGTCTGGAAATCAATGGTTTTCTGAATGTGTTTGTGGTTGTTAGCCTGAGGTCCGGGGTTAACAAACATGTTCTAGTCAAGGTTTCCTCCAAGATTCTAGGTGTCTTCAGACTTCCTGTCCCTGCACAGAAATGGACCCAAATGTCCAGAGGAATACCAACAAGGACCAACTTGCATCACAACACAGGTGATAAGACTTTCTTTATAGACTTTCTTTCTTTCTTTTAAAGACTGTAATAATGACATCTAGAAGGTTCTTTGCACATCTTTGATTATAAAAGTGTCGCAGAACAGATGGATAGTTGAACATGTATTGTGACAAAGTGACAGCGTGCATAATGTACTAAGGTTTGTGTGTTGTTTTGGGATGTTCACCCATGTGAGGAACCAGCATCAGCTTTGTGTTTCTGTAGATCTATCATGGATGCGGTTCTAGACACAGACTTATTGTTGGTTTTGTAAAATGCAAATAACTCCCAGTTCTATTTTCCTCCGTGTAATCCAGTCACACCTACTCTAACTTTATATTTTTAAAGCAGACAGCTGTGTTCTGCAGTCAGCGGTGGAAACAGGAAACAGAGCAGAAAACACCATGAAAAAGGTTTGTCGATTGAATGTGATGTAAATAAGTCCCAATTGTTATTGGCATGGTATTCATTGGTACAGTCTTTGTTTACTGGTTTTCACCCGTTATGTTACCTTCTGCCTTAACCAAAGAGTTACTAATGAAGAACGGGTTGGTCTGGTCATGCTTTGCTCTTTGGTCACCAGTGGAATATATTGTACTCTACAGCACATAAGAGTTAGGTGGAGTTGTTCATGTTTAAACCTTGTTGTGGCTTGACCAAATAACTACATTATGGGCCTCTAACAAGTAAGAGGATTGGGCTTTGATCCTAAATCTCTCTTATCTCTATATGTGTTCCAAGATTTAAAACACTCTGAGATTCGAGCACAGTTAACCCCCTTGAAATCTAAATAAAGACACCGGCTCTGTTTGGTCGCAAATGTAAGAGCTTCAAGTCATGGATTCAAAAGAATTAACACCAACAATGTAAGAGAAGTTTGAAGATGTTTAAGTAAAGATGGGAGTTGTTAATGGGATGCAAAACCAGAGAAAAGATGATTGATGTTTTTAGATTTTCATGTTGAGCTGAAGGCTCGAAATCCTAGTTTTGCATTAAGTGAATTTCTGAGGCGAATGCATTCAAATGAGAAAGCTATGAACATCAGACTTGGTGCATGACGCCCTGTTAAGCATCTCTTTTGCTGCCCACCCAACAGTTGCATGTCCATATTTTGACTCCCTTTCTTCTCTCCAGGCGATGAACTCATCCTCCGTCAACGCGACCCTCCCCTCCCCCAGCCTTTCCGTTCACACAGCATGCTCTGACTCCTTGGGCAGTTTGATCATCTTTGAAACACCTTTATCAACGTCCTCTTCCTCCTCCCTCTCTTCTTCTTCGTCCTCTACTTGGGTTTCCAACGGTGGAGGAAGGCAACGAGCCACTCGGACTTCTTCCCCTACCACACGATGCTCCTGGAGGTCGTGGCTGCTTTCGGAGTTTTGGTCTACGGCTTGGCTTCGATCACCAGAAGCATCTCGGCCTTAAAGGTCGGGGTGTTTTCAACGTGCACTATTCTCCCCGGACAGGCGGCTTTCCGCCTCCTGACGTGCATTGAACGCTACCTGGCCGTCGTTCCCCCGTCACCTACGTGCGCCTCGGGGAAAAAGGAGGAGTCCGGATCAGGAACGTCAGCATCTTGTGTTCCTGCTGTGCTTCGGATGGATAGGGATGACAGAATACTGCACTAGTTTCCCCGGCGTCCCGATAATGTGCGTGACGGGCGTCTCTGCACTCGGGGCGTGTTTCCTGCTGCCTTTCTGTTCTCCGTGTCCTGAAGAGTCCCGGCCCGGGGGAAAGGTCCCTGTTGACCAATCAAAGCGAAGGGCGTTCCACATCATCCTGGCCATTTTGGGAACTCTGTTGTCGAGGTGTGCGGGGCTTCTGTTCGGTAGTTGCGTGATCTATTTTCCGTTGAGTGTACAGGATGCATGTTGTTCGATGCCGGGCATCTTCTGTCCCTGCCCAGCGGCTCAGTTCTGCCTCTGCTGTTTCTGCACTAGACAGGAAACTGGGTTGTTGCCGGCACAGCTCCGAGTCAGGATAGGGACTTTTTTCAGGATAGAGTGGTGCTTGGATGTTGTGTTTTTGTGTTGGACCCTGAACGCAGCATCTCGCTGGTCCAATGGGATTTCTCCATGTGCAGAAAATAATCTCTGTGTCAGTCAAACGTTTATGATACTTACATGTTTTGTCTCCACATATTAACACCACTTTAAGATTATCAGGGTCGTAGAACATATGTTAAAATCTCTTCACACCACAGACCTTATTTTCAGGCTAACCACCAAACACGTTTTCAGAAAACCATTGAAGAGGGAACAGGAAGTGGTAAAACGCTGACTCACCTCTGTGTTTCAGGTCTCATTCCTGCAACACTAAATCAATTAAAAACACACTGACACACCTACAAAGTACCTTAAGACTTTCTCTACAGCAGGGCTAGGTTGTGGCTAGCTTCAAATATATAGATATGAGTTAATGTTGGAATAAACGATAAAACCGCATGAATAAATCCCCTCTGAGGTCACATGGGAGGAAAAAGGATATGTCAATCTGTGAAATGGGATTTGTATATTAGGGTTAGGGTTAGCATTTCTTTTTGATTCTTATCTATGTTTACTTTAATATTAGGTATTCAGATTTTTCAGTTTGTTATATTGTAGTATTGTTTTTTACGGCCAATAAAGGATTAGCATCTTCTTCCACAGCTAAAGTCCTAAAAGACATCATATTGATTACTTTAGCTCATTCATTTAGCACTATTCCCTTCAGTCAGAGCATATGGGTAATAGAAGGGATTGTTGGTGAATATATAAAGAACATGTGGAATAACACCGAGTTACTATAATGTTAGATTTTCAAAGGAGAAATATGTATGTGTTCACCAATTGAATGGTTCCCATGAGGTCATAAAAGACCGCTTCGATTTCTTTCCCTCCAAACATTTCATTAATTTCCAATATTTAGTGCTTTATATTAAAAAAGGGTCTTGTATATTCATATTTCTCAGAGTTGTGTCTCCATATTTTATTTGCTATCTTTAAAAATGTTTGTATCACTGTTGCATATAATCAAATGGAAAGCCATCACAAATACATATTATTGTCAAATACACTTTTATTGTCATTCCTGAGTTTATCGTCTTGTATTATTTTCATTTATTAATATATTATATTGAGTTTGTTTGTTGTAAGTTCCTATATATTTAGGACTGTCCACGTGAGGTGATGTTCCTTCTTGGATGATACACCAATAAAGCACTGCAGGATCAAACGGCCTTTCCTCTTTGTTTTCTCCATTACCTTTGTTAAGTTCTATTTATTGCGTCTGACTGTCGGCGGATGGAAACACGATTCCCTGCAGAGTGAGAACCCGAACAAATGATGGGAACATGCACAGAACCCGCAGTGTGTTGGTGTATTCACATTCCTGCTGACCATTCGCTGCCAAAGCGCTAGATTTTTGCATTTCTTCCCCTTTACCATTCGTCCGATCTCATGAGGCTGCAGGAGGAAAACCGTAGACTTCACACAACAATTAAAATACATCTGCTTTAAATTGGAATAGGCTTAATTAAAATGTAAAGTTTAGGTTTTATCCTAAAACATGATGCATTAGGATATTTAATTGTATATAAACTAGTCGAAATTGGCTCCATTATAGAAGTCAAAGGATCTGTTAATAATGTTAGTAAATTAAAATAAAGTGTAAAATAACATTCTGCAAAAGATAAGTCACTTTTTTTGTTAAATAGTCTTTAATGAGTATTACAGTGTGCTCTCACAGACTTGGACAAATTAGATTTTTAGAGATTTCTAAATTAAATGTTATATATATATTTTTCATTTGATAAATACTAATAATAATGACCTCTAATTATTAACTTGCTGTCATTGTGTGTAGATATTACGCAACCAATAAACACACGTTTACAATTCAAAGTAATTTTATTCACCTTTATTATTTCATTCAAAAACAGTCGCACCATTTCTTTTCTTTTTGCCGCTGCTTTTAATTGAACTATTCACATCTTAAACTGCACTAACTTTTATCACTGTATTTTTTCTTTTAATGTTTCTTTTATTAGCTTTTCTTTTTAATGACTGGTTTTAAATGACATTTTCTTAATGTCTTTTGTTTTTGTAAAGCACTTTGAATTGCCTTGTGTTGAAAGGTGTATATAAATGAACTTGCCTTGCCTTGCTACAAGAAGATGGATTATCACGCAGATATAAAAACATCATTGAGTCATTTGATATGATCCTGATGTTGAGAGGATTCAGATAACATACACACCAAACTAAGTTTAAACTCTGTTGATTGGACAAAACCAACACCTTTGAAGGCTGTTAGAAATGGTAACAACATTTTTGACTAATTTCTGACTTGTTTACGATAAACAATAAACAAATTGCAACCTCACAACTATCGGAAACACCATACTTTACAACACCCTGATAACATATGTCATTACCACCTTTGCTAAATGCACAACAGCCATCATTTCAACAAGATGTTCCCAGTAGATAACAGTTAGCATTCGAATAGCAAAGCCTTACAAAACTGGAATGTAGGCACAAGTGTGATCCTTCTAGAAATCCTAGAATTCTTCTAATTCCAATAAATGCAGAGACAGCAAGAGGGCATTGAACTCCTGACCAACAACGTGCAGAGAGTCCAGATCGGTCGATAGGAACCCCGTACCGACGCAGACGTGCACCAAAAACAACATACCTCAGATTGATACAGGACCACAAGATTGATGCCTCACCTTTTGTGTTTCTCGTATTGAATCTAGACAAACTCACACACCGAGCCGAGTCCAATATGATCCAATGCTTATCCTTTATAGCAGAACCACGATGGTGTCCGTGTGTAGAAACAGCAGAGGTGACGCCAGACTGCAGGGAACATTATACGATACTAAAGACGACATCATCGCACAGCAGGTTCTCACAGTAAAGAGTGGGACGCCGCACAAAGCTTTGGTGATCCTGGGCCCTAACAACCACAGCGCTGCAGTTATGGCAGTGACCGTGTAGAAAGCGCTCTGCTTTGATTGGTCAACCCGCTCTCCGTTCCCCGGCCCTGGACGAATCAGAACGCAGAGAACTGAGAGGCTGCAGAAAGATATGACAAGTAAGGCAACAGTCACGAAGAACATTAAAGTGGTGTAGGCGAAGGAAGGCTTATCCAACCGAGTGAGAAAGCCCCACGAGGCTGAGCAGCCAAACGCACCCAATGCTGATGTTCCTGATCCTGACCCCCTGCACGTTTCTTAACCTCAGGTAGATGATGGGGCGAACAACAGCCAGGTATCTTTCCAAACAGGTGAGGACGTGAAAGAGGCTCTCCCCATATGACGGGATGTAATCCGCTCCCCTGCCCTCTTCATCCCTAGGAGATGAGACGAGGATCTGCAAATGAATAAAAGAGCCCCAAAGCACCAGACCGGCTCTAACACAGCCACATGGACGGCGATCATGTCGGAGTGGCTTGTTGAGATGAAGGAGCGCTGCTGCCGCCATTGTTGGTGACCCAGGTACAGCGAGCACGGAGAGAGGGAGGAGGACGATGTTTCCGGTGGCGCTGCTGGATTCTCTGATTACAATGCTGCTCGTGAATCCAAGCAAAGGCGGAGCAGTGACTCAAAGGAAGAAGAGTTGATAGACATATTTGGTAGATGGATGCGAGAGAAGAACAAAAGGAGATTTTATGTGAAAAGAAACCATGAAAAGTTGCCATCAAACAAAACAACAACAACGATGCAGTGGCTCCTTTAGCAGCTGCTTTGGGAATCAATAGCTTTTGGGCAACAATGCACACAACTGATCAAATATTTCAACGTATGCAATTCAAGATCCAAAAGCATATTATGCACAATCATCGCTTTAGCGTAGTCATAGTCAATGCAAATCTTAGGTGCAAGGGTCCTTCAACAATGCAACGTACAATATACTGAGGATAAATACAAATAAAAACACAAAATGACAATTAGAAAATGTGGGGTCCAGTATCTTAATCAGTTTACATTTGGGGTTCAGTGGGGTTTTCAGGTTTGCATATTAAACAACAAACGTCTTCTATTTGTTTTTAGGGATACAAAGAAAGGGGATAGAAACTTATACCAATAACTATTACAAACATTAGGATTTCCTGACTCTACATCTCTTGTCCAAAGCTTTGGTTAATGAACAAATACCCTATCAACCATTGACGTTCCCATGAGCTTCAGCTACAAACTCACCAGAAGTTCGAACATAATAAACGCACAACTATGGTAGTGAACTTAACCTGCTAGAAATTCGCTTGTTATTGACTTTCATTTGAATTTTACAACATGACCTTTGCTGATGTACCGACATTAAACATGTGTCAGGTTTAGCCTAGCTGAGCACATCAGGCCACAACAACATCCAGCGATAACAATAAAAAAGACTAATTCAAAGCCGCTTGTAATCTGCACAACCTTTTTATCAGACATCAAACAACTTTTTCATTTTTTGGGAGTTTATATACAGTATATAGGAAACTGTTAGCTTTCTGGCTTATACAGGTAGAGCTAATACATTAGCTGTGGGACTCAGAGATTCAAGTGGCTTCTGTATACATTCAGAAAGAGACAAGGAATGATCCCATTCAAATATCATTAGCTCTGATGGTGCTGCATGGAAAGCAGCTGTGGTGTTGACATTCAATGATCCATCTCTCTATTAAAGCCGATGCTGGACGGGATTCAAATGAGCTGTGAGCTAGAACCGCTGCTCAGTCAAATCAGACAGTTTAATGTGAGCCAGAACACCTGCGTGTCCTCGCTGTCTTCAGGTGAGTTCAAGCTGTTCACAGACAATCATTTATCATTCTGGAAGAAGAGGATCAACAAAGAAAAGAAACAGGTCTACCAACCCTAACCCTAACTTATTTTACTACAGGACGGATCAGATACTTAATCTATACAGAACAAACTCTTTCATGGAGTTTAATTTGCAGCCTGGTAGTTTCCCCGCTCTCTGCAGGAACAGCCGAGGCAACACCAGACTGCTGGCAGAGTGAACCAGAATCAATCAATCAATGTTTATTTATATCCCAATATCACAAATGTTACATTTGCCTCAGTGGACTTCACAGTTTGTACAGAATATCAGTATGGCAATACGACACCCTCTGTCCTCAGACCCTCTGTCCTCAGACCCTCTGTCCTTAGACCCTCTGTCCTTAGACCCTCTGTCCTTAGACCCTCTGTCCTCAGACCCTCTGTCCTTAGACCCTCTGTCCTTAGACCCTCTGTCCTCAGACCCTCTGTCCTCAGACCCTCTGTCCTTAGACCCTCTGTCCTCAGACCCTCTGTCCTTAGACCCTCACATCGTACAAGGAAAAGCTTCCGGATAAAACCAACAGTTTTAAAGGGAACATGGGAGAAACCTCAGGGAGAGCAACAGAGGAGGGATCCCTCTCCCAGGACGGACAGACGTGCAATAGATGCCGTGTGTAAATTGAAAAGATAATACATTTGCAACATAGGTAGTCCAAATGTTTGGAAATGCATGTGTGTATAATAGGAAGATGAATCCACGAGGATATAGACATTTTATTCATTGGGATAAACCCCTTGAGATGCACCATCTCGTTTTCAAGGGGGTCCCGACAATAGCAACAACTTACAGACATACATAAACCAGGCTGTAGGCTAATTTTATTATATGTACAGCACTTTGGCTCCACCAAAAATCGTTTATAAATGTGCTATATAAATAAAACTTGATTTGATTTGATTTGATAAACAAAAAGACAAAATGCAAAACATGACACACAAGACAAACCACATACAGTCTGTTAAGTGAAATTCAAGCAATGCACACAATCATTACAATTTGAGACAGTCGAGCAAATCAGTTTAATCAATATCAGTTTCAGTAATAACAAGTACAGACCAGTTGAAAGTGAGATAACAATGCATGTTTAAATAAACCCAATGATGACAGAGATCTAATAGCAGCAGGTAAAGTATTCCAGTCTGTTGGGGCTTTGAAAATGAACGCTCTTCTGCCAATCAATTTTTTTGCAGAGGGGACAGAGAAATAAATCTGAACAGAATGTCTAACTTGATGAATTGGTGAGTAGGGTACAAAATACTGCTTTAAATAAGGGGGATAGTTAAGATAAATGCATTTAAATATCAGCTGAAGCCAATGCGTGTGTCTTCTTACATTTAAAGAAGGCCATTTAAGTTGGTTATACATTGTGCAGTGATGTGTACGAAAAGGACAACCAAGAACAAATCTGCATAGTCTGTTGTAGGCTATGTTGAGTGGAGCAAGATCTGATTTATGTGCATTTTGGTAGAAAACATCACAATATTCCATAATCGGAAGAATAAGTTGAGAAGCAATTCTCTTTCGGACACTGAGCGTAAAACAATTGCGAGAGCGGTGTAAAACACCGATTCCGTAATTGACTTTTTGTATTACATGCTTTATATGTAGTTTAAATGAAAGTCCAGAGTCTAGCCATACACCAAGATATTTAAAGCTATCAACCATATGCAGAGAAGTGCCATCCTTACATGTTATTACTACATTAGGTTTGGATTTGAGCTTCTGCCTGGTACCAAAGACCATGGTATAAGATTTTGTTTTGTTAAGCAGTAGTTTATTGTTTGATAGCCAGTCCTGTAAGATATTAAAATCCGATTGAAGAGAGATCTGAATTTGTGAAAAATCTGATTTGGATGTATATATGACAGTGTCATCAGCATAAAGGTGAGTACAGCAATTAATGAGACAAGAAGATAAATAATTTATGTAAATAGAGAACAGAAGTGGGCCCAGAGTTGATCCTTGGGGTACACCCTTTTGTTGGATCAACAGGTCAGACTGTTTCCATTAACAACCACACATTGCTTTCTACTGTGAAGGTACGAGTTAAACCATAACACTGTATTATTAGAAATATCCATACAGGACTTATGATCCAGGACCACAGCCACGACTCAAGATCCAGGGCTCGCGATCCAGGACACAGGACCACAGGATCATCCATGACTCCGGATCCCGGCGTAGATAGAGACCAAAAAGAAAGAAATTTGGGGAAGCTGGGTTAATCGGAACATGAGAGTACACAGGTATAGACAGAGAGAAGGAACAAGTAAGATGTCCCCCGACAAACTAAGCCTATAGCAGCAAAACTAGGGGCTGAATCTAATCAGCCCTAACTATAAGCTTTATCAAAAAGGAAGGTCTTAAGCGCACTCTTAAAAACGGATAGGGTGTCTGCCGCCCGAACACAAACTGGAAAGCTGATTCCACAAATGTGGAGCTTGATAAGAAAAGGCTCTGGCTCCCATTGTACTTTTAGAGACTCTAGGAACATCAATACATAATCCTGACATGTACCTGACTCTATTAAAACATACAACGAAGTGTTTACAATGCTGCTCAGGAACCTCAACAACAGGGCAGCCATGATGGCCATGATGGTGAAGAAAGCCCTCTGCTTTGATTGGTCGACCCGCTCCCTCTTCCCGCCCCCTTCCCCCGGCCCTGGGCGAATCAGAACAAAGAGAACTTAAATGCTGCAGAAACAGACGACAATCGATGAAATCACCAATAAAACAAAATCTGAAATGACCTTGGCAAGAGTAACAACTTGGAGACCTGCTGATATGAAGCAAATACACCAAACACACCCAATGCTGATGTTCCTGATCCTGACTCCGCCCCCCTGCCTCAGCCCCAGGTAGGTGACGGGGTGAACAACAGGTAGCGCTCCACACAGGTGAGCAGGTGGAACAGAGTCTGTCCGGGTGAGACGACAGAAAAGATGCCTGACCCTACTTCAATTATAAATGGTCCATCAGTGTAGATGCCTTGGCAGTAAAAGGTAAACCCCAGAACTCCAATTAAATCCAGAATGACCATGTGCAAGGTGACGACGTCGGTGTGGCTCATTGTTGTTCCAGAGCTTCGTTTCCTCCATCGTTGGAAACTAATGTGGACGAGGATGAAGAGAGGGACGAGGAGGATGTTGACGACGTAGAGGGCTGTGAAGATGAAAATGGGGTTTAGGCAATCAGCCGGATGGAGGAAGGAGTTGGAGGAATTGGCTGCCATGTCTATTAGAATCGAGGACAAGAGAAGAATTAAAGTTAATATATGATTCAGGATATGTGAAATGGTATTTGGCTCTTAGGACCATTGAAAGCACTTTATTTGGGGTTGAGGATCCTGACCAATAAAAATATGGGGTTCAGAAACTTGACCGATTTTCATTTGGGGTCCAGTATCTTGGCCAATATATAATTTGGGATTCCATATCTTTACCAATTTGCAATTTGGGGTTAATTATCTAGTCATGTTTTTAAATTGGGGTTGAGTATCTTGAACAATTTGCAATTTGGGGTTGATTATCTAGTTATATTTTAAATTTGGGGTTATGAATCTGGACACATTTCTTATTTGGTTGTCAGTATCTTGAACAATTTGCAATTAGGGGTTCATATCTTGTTGTATTTGTAATTTCAGGTTGATTATCCTCAGCAATTTGCAATTTGGGGTTCAGTATCTTGCCCAATTTATAATTTGGGGTTCCATATATTTACCAATTTGCAATTTGTGGTTGATTATCTAGTCATATTTGGAATTTGGGCTTGAGTATCCTGACCAATTTGAAAGCAGGTAATACATAGGATAAAACATAGGATAAAACACCAATGAAAGACAGCTACTAACTCACCTCCTCCAGCGCCCCAAAGGCCTGTCTGAAGAGGTGGGTCTTTAGCTGCCCCTTAAAAATCTCTATTGAGGCAGAGGCTCTTAGTTTCTGGGGGAGTTTGTTCCAGAGCCTTGGGGCCACCGCCTCAAAGGCACGGTCACCCTTGGTCTTTAGCCTGGTTCGGGGCACCCTTAGGAGGCCTTGCTCAGAGGACCTCAGGGCCCGGGTTGTGCTGTGAGGGTGGATCACGTCGTTAAGGTAGGCTGGGGCTTGGCCATGGACAGCTCTATATGTGAAGACCAATACTTTGAATTGGGTTCTGAGATGGACAGGGAGCCAGTGCAGGGCAGAAAGGATCGGAGCCAACCTGGCTGCAGCATTTTGGACCTGTTGTAGCCGGTTTATTGATGTTTTGTTGAGGCAGGAGAACAGAGCAGTAGCATACCCAGCTAGCGGGGAACGTTCTCACAACTTTGGCTAACATTACCTACAGGTTCTAATAAGGTGTTAAAGAAACGTTTTAATCTGATGTTCAAAGAACCTTTTTAGGATGTTTATTTTTTCAAATAATGTTCCTATAAGGTTTAAGGTTAACTAAGACATAACGTTTTGACTGAAACATTCAGAGGATGTTATTGAGGCCTGAGATGACAGAATTTTTTTTTATAACATGTTCCTTTAATGTGATAAGTCAGCAAAGGTGGAACGTTTTGCATCCAACATTCTAAGGATGTGTTTTGGACGTTGTTGGGTTGTTGGGTTGTGTAACACATTAAATATGTTCTTTATAGAACATTCCCTCAATGTTACATGATAACCAAAGAAGAACATTTTCAGAGCAACATTTGGATAATGTTTTCCGGAGGTTATTCTTTTTTTATAAAACGTTCCTGTGATGCGAAATATTAACACGTTCATGGTCAACGTCAGATTTATTAAAAAACAAACTTGTTGCATTTGTTTGAAAAGGATGTTTAAAAAAAATCTGATGTCACCACATTTTCCTTTTAAAAAAAAAAGCTTCGCGACTCATCCAGTCGGGGCGGCGGGTTTACCCGTCCTCCAGGAGCTGTGGCTGGCTGCGCAGAGACTTCGTTCGGACAGGTTGGTGTCGGCTTGGTTGGTGATGGCAGTGTTTCCTCTCCCTCTCCCAGGAGTTGCCCTTGCTGTGCTTTTGTACTTGTTCTGACCGCGGCGTTGTGCCAAACTTCATTAGCATTGAGCTGTGTTTCTTGTTTGGCTAGTTAGCAGTAGCGGCTGCAGCCACTCGGCTGACGCCGGGTTAAGCACCGGAGTTTCCCGTGCTGTTTTTTCTTTAGAAGCCAGTTTCTGGTCTTAGCTTTGTGTTAAAGCTTCTTGATTTTACCCAGCTAGGTGAAGGCAGTGCTCTCGCTCCCGCTCCCTCTGCCTGTAACGTGGGTGTAGCTACATCCCTTTTTCTGTTCGGTGAGTAGCAGCACCGCTCTACTCTTCCCGTTCAGCAGGTAGCTGGTGAAGGCTGTGTTCCCGCACCCGCTCCCGGTTACGCTGCATCTGGCATTCGTCTTTAATTTAACCAGTGAAGGCAGTGTTCTCGCCCCCGCTCCTGGTAGACGCTAAACTGCCTTGTTTATTCCGTTAAGCAGGTAGCTGGTGAAGGCTGTGTTCCCGCACCCGCTCCCGGTTACGCTGCATCTGGCATTCGTCTTTAATTTAACCAGTGAAGGCAGTGTTTCTCGCCCCCGCTCCTGGTAGACGCTAAACTGCCTTGTTTATTCCGTTAAGCAGGTAGCTGGTGAAGGCTGTATTCCCGCACCCGCTCCCGGTTACGCTGCATCTGGCACTCGTCTCTAGCTCAACCAGTGAAGGCAGTGTTCTCGCCCCCGCTCCTGGTAGACGCTAAACTGCCTTATTTATTAATCCAGCTAGGTGAAGGCAGTGCTCTCGCTCCCGCTCCCTCTGCCGGTAACGTGGGTGTAATTACATCCCTCTTTCTGTTTGGCGAGTAGCGGCGCGGCTCTACTCTTTCCGTTAAGCAGGTAGCTGGTGAAGGCTGTGTTCCCGCACCCGCTCCCAGCTACGCTGCATCTGGCCACCTACAGAATGGCTCATTCATGTAGCGCCTGTATGGCTTCTCTTGAGCCCGAGGACGGCCATGACCGCTGCCGCTCTTGCCTCGGCCTCGAGCATCTAAGGGAGGCTCTCACGGTAGGTGCCTGCATGAACTGTAGCTGCATGCCCCGGGCACTCAGAGTGGCTAGAATCACTGAGGTGGAACGTCTGGCGGCAGCCAACGGACACCTCTCTTTGTCACATCCTCCTCCAGATCAGTTCGGCCGTCCCCGGTCACTTGAGGGAGCGATGGCCATGGGTGCACCCCCCAATAGGAGGACTAGAAACAGGCTGTCCTCTAAAGTGGATCAGCTAGCTACCGACATGGACACGATGAAGTCGCTCCTCTTGGCCCTTCAGCCAGGGCCCGGTATAGTGGCTGCTAGTGTGCCACCTGCCCCTCCTTTGGTTGCCGCCCCTCCTTCGGTTGCCGCACCTCTGTATGAGGATGCCTTGTCGCTAGCGGCTTCGGCTAACCTCTTCAAAGAGACGGAGGACGAGGTCCCGATCGAGGAGGCTTCCCTCTCCTCTGCTCAGGGGTCTCTGCAGGGGCGTGGAGGATGACTCCATGGCGGCCATTATTCGTACGGCCCTGGCGCACCTGCAGATTCCGGTTCCGCAGGCCGACTTGGTTCAGGCTAGTGTCCTCTTCAGGCGTAGCCCAGCCCCTGTCCCGCTCACCGTTCCTCCTTCAGAGGAGTACCTGAGGGAGCTCCAGGCGATGCTGGAGGGATACCAGGGCCCTCTGCCACGCTGGCTCTGATGCCCGGACCTTGGCTGCCATGCAGGACCCGGCGAGGGTGGGGCTGGGTGGCATGCCACCCATTGAGCCTGCCATCGCCTCCCTGATTCTGGCTCCTGACGAGGCTCTAAGGCCTGAGGTCAGGTGCCCTCGGCCTCAGTGCAGGGTCACAGATGGGCTGCTCTGTAGGGCCTACGACGCAGCGGCACGCATGGGTCGTATCGGGAACTCCCTCTCCCATCTAATGCTGGCCGTCTCCACCTCGCTGCAGCAGGCTCCGGCCGAGCCTTCTTTGCTGGGCCTCAGTGATGCATCACTGCAGGCCTTTGCCCTAATGACTAGGGAATTGGGACAAGTTATGTCCTTTCTGGTACAGACTCGTTGCCAGGTTTGGCTGGCCCAGTCACCATTAACGGAGACATGTAGGAGAGTCCCTCCGTAGCGTGCCAGTCGAGCCAGGGGAGCTGTTTGGGTCAGCTGCCCTGGAGGCGCTGGAGCGTGCTGCCCAAGCTAGGCAGACCAGGCAGCAGCTCTCGGGTCTTCGCAGACCCGTGCCCACTCCCAGCAGGCCAGGGGCCGCTCCAGCAGCCGCACTCAGCCACCGGCTTACAGGGGTGGTCTGCAGAGGTCCCAGCGGCCCACTCAACCAGCCAATGACTTTCGTGCCCCAGTGGTCTGCCCAGGAAGGTGCATGCCATATCAATTGTGCTGGAGCTTCGGGCGGTGTTGCTCGCACTCATGCACTTTTTACCCCAACTGGCGGGCAGGCATGTAGCTCGTTCGTTCGGACAACATGTCCGCCGTTGCCCAAATCAACCACCAGGGGGGCACCAGGTCCGCACAGCTGCTCCGCGTTTCACAGAGCCTCTTGCCTTGGGCGCTCCCCCGCCTCGCCAGTCTGCGGGCAGTCTTTCTGCCAGGAGACCTGAATCAGGTAGCAGATTTCCTCTCACGGCGCAAGCCTCCACCGGGGGAGTGGAGGCTTCACCCAGAGGTGGTGGAGACAGTTTGGAGCCTTTTCGGCAGGGCCGAGGTGGACCTCTTTGCCTCGGAAGAGTCGAGGCACTGCCCCCTCTGGTTCTCCTGGACGGAGGTGACCAGCCCGATGGGTCAGGATGCCCTGGCGCACGACTGGCCGGACGCTCTCCTGTATGCCTTCCCGCCGCTGCCTCTGATACTGCAGACGCTTCAGAGGGTCCTTACTCAGGGGCACAGGCTCCTTCTGGTCGCCCCCCGCTGGCCGGGGAGAGTCTGGTTCCCACTGCTGCGCAGTCTCTGCTGCAGCCCACCTTGGCGTCTCCCCGACAGGAAGGACCTTCTGTCACAGCTCAAGGGTCAGATTTGGCATCCCGACCCTCACCGCCTTCAGCTCTGGGTTTGGCCTCTGCAGGGCCCAACCCACTGTTGAGCGGTTTCACGGCATCTATCAGGGAAACTATCCTGAATGCCAGAGCTCCATCCACTCGAGCACAGTATGAGTGCAAATGGAAGCTCTTCTCCCACTGGTGTGTGAGTAAGGCTGAGAATCCGGGACATTGCTCCGTGGCCACCATTTTAGAGTTCCTGCAGTCCCTTCTGGATAGTGGACGTTCTCACTTCTCACTTTGAAGGTGTATATGGCTGCTATCTCTGCCCGACATGTCGGAGTCGATGGCGCCACAGTGGGGCGCCACAGGTTGGTGGCCCTCTTTCTAAGAGGGGCTCTACGGCAGCGTCCCCCTAGCACCCCAAGGGCCCCAGCTTGGGACCTGCCCCTAGTGCTGGATGCCCTATCTTCTCCTCCCTTCGAGCCCCTGGCCCAGGTCGGGCTTAAGTGGCTGTCCCTGAAGGCAGCATTTCTGCTTGCCATAACCTCAGGGAAGCGAGTCGGAGAGCTTCATGCCCTCTCCGTAAGCAGTACATGCCTGAGGTGGAAATCCGATGGCTCGGGTGTTGCCCTCTGGCCGAATGTGGCGTTCCTGCCAAAGGTGCTTCCACTAGCCCACTCCAATCGGCCTATCCAGCTGGCACGCTTTAACATTCCACAGGAGAGCGGCACACCTGAGTTGCTGTGCCCTGTGCGTGCCCTGAGGGCGTATATTGACGCTACGGCCGGTATACGGCAGTCAGAGCAGCTCTTCATTTGCCATGGCGGCACTAGGAAGGGTCGTGCTCTCTCGAAACAGCGGCTGTCCCACTGGGTGGTTGATACCATCACATATGCCTATGGGGCCAGTGGCCGCCCCCCGCCATCAGGGGTCAGATGCCACGCTACAAGAAGCATCTCAACATCGTGGGCTGCCCTAAGAGGGGTGCCCCTGGAGACCATCTGCGCCGCGGCGTCATGGGCGTCTTCTGGCACATTCTCCAGGTTCTACCGGGTCAATGTCGCCACTCCTCACCCTCTGGGTGTGGTCCTGTTGCCAAGCTCCGCTGCTTCCAGCTAGGTGAGTAAGTGCTTGGATTCTTCATGACATGGTTGGTATAGGTCATCCAGTGCTAAAGCACCGCCTCTGGCGGTCAGTAGGGACGAAATAGAACAATAGTTACAGCTGTAACTACGGTTCTATGAGTCCCGGATGACCGCCAGAGTATCCTGTCACTCAGAATTCTTGTGTGCTCGCGAGAAGATTCTGGGAACAGATCCTCTGACGACACCGGCTGATATAGCCGGTGTCACGTGGGTCACAGGTGACTTTGTTGTTATTGGTACTCGAGCTGCGCATGCGCGCGATGGACATATCCAGTGATAAAGCACCGCCTCTGGCGGTCATCCGGGACTCATAGAACCGTAGTTACAGCTGTAACTATCGTTCTGTCCCGAGAACATCTCTACAAGGTAAAAGTTATTTAAAGTTATTTAATGTCATCAAATGTTCGTCATAGTTAGAGGTTATCACAAGACGCATTGTTTGCAAAAAGCAGAGTTCACATTTGCCGTTACAACGAGCAACGTAAATACAGCTGTCAGTTTGTAAACATTGTCATTCACTGGTGTTAGCTAGGATAAAGCCATGAAAATCATAAGGTGAGTTTATATTGATTGACTTGTGTTTAGCGTGTTTTTTTATACTGTGAGTATTTGTAGAGCGTACACTGAAAAAAAAGGCCGTTGGATTAACATGATTTTAATATGGAAACCGGTTGCACACATTAAAAACATGTCTACTCAAAACTATTCCATTATGTTAAAGACACACAGCTATGTTATGTCAAAGAAACATGAAATTGTTATGTTCATTTGAATATTTCCTTTAATATAGGTATATTCATTTACCCTATGTTTAACCAACATGACTTTTTAATGTTCATTTTAGGCTTTTAATATACTCAGTATATTTCTGTACAGAGCCACATGAATGTTTTGTTTAAACTACATGCTATAGTTTTCTGTTTAATCTACCTAGTGCTCAAGGGGTACATACGATTATTTATTTCATGTGAATAGAGGCATTTCGTACATTCTTCTACAGGATCCATCCTAATCTCTTATCTACAACATTTATCACAACATTTTAAAACAAATAGTCAATAAAGACAAACACATTTCTTTGAACAACATTCATGTATTTTTCTCAAAAAATAAAACAATATTAACAACCAGCACACTCCAGATGAGCTTTTGGTTCCTCCATCATGCAGCCCCAGGAGAATGAACAAATACATTGAAAATAAAGAAATAGAAAAAGTTTGTGATGCATGTACATATACATTATTGTGTTAGAACACAGCAAGCAAGCTTAAAGGAAACTATTCTCCCGACCAAAATAAAGGTTTATTGGGCCAAATGGCAAAGAAAGGCTTATTTTTGTAACTCATTCATAGTAAACAATTAACAGAAAATGTCAACGCCGAGCCGAAAAAAGGAAATGTTCTTGCAAATCCATTATTTAAATAGTAACCTGCTAATATGAAAGGGCACTTTAATGCAGGAAATCAATGGCATTGCTTTGGAAAAATACATGAAAGTATAAAAATGGCCTGGTTTCTCACCACATATGCACTAAAGAAAGTATTACAAATAAAAACAAGAACTGACATTTTGAAGTAGCGCAATTAGTACATTCTGAAACACATGACAAGTGGTACATTCTGAAAACACATGACAAGTGGTACATTCTGAAACACATGACAAGTGGTACATTCTGAAAACACATGACAAGTGGTACATTCTGAAAACACATGACAAGTGGTACATTCTGAAACACATGACAAGTGGTACATTCTGAAACACATGACAAGTGGTACATTCTGAAACACATGACAAGTGGTACATTCTGAAACACATGACAAGTGGTACATTCTGAAACACATGACAAGTGGTACATTCTGAAAACACATGACAATTAGTACATTCTGAAAACACATGACAAGTGGTACATTCTGAAAACACATGACAATTAGTACATTCTGAAAACACATGACAAGTGGTACATTCTGAAAACACATGACAAGTGGTACATTCTGAAAACACATGACAATTAGTACATTCTGAAACACATGACAAGTGGTACATTCTGAAAACACATGACAAGTGGTACATTCTGAAACACATGACAAGTGGTACATTCTGAAAACACATGACAATTAGTACATTCTGAAAACACATGACAAGTGGTACATTCTGAAAACACATGACAAGTGGTACATTCTGAAAACACATGACAAGTGGTACATTCTGAAAACACATGACAAGTGGTACATTCTGAAACACATGACAAGTGGTACATTCCGCACGGACATTTTATTGAACCGGACTTCCTGTTTCCGCCAGTCTTCGCTTCGCGGGCATGAAGTTGTTTACATGTGTGTTCAGATGCTAAATAAAAGTCTAGCTTGTACTTTTGATACCCCGCCTCCCGTCTCTCGGCACTACATTGGTGACCCCGACATAAGTCTCGTTGAAGGATCCGAGACTGAACCGAGCATGGCGAATAACGCAGTTTTTTTCAAACTGCCGGAGTTTTGGGAGACATCTGCAGCTGCATGGTTCGCTCAGGCGGAGGCTCAGTTCACCCTCCGCGGAGTGACTGATGACGCAGCACGCTATTTTCACGTCGTTTCGGCGCTGGGGAGCTCCACTGCGACCCGCACGGTGGGCTTTATTACATCTCCCCCTGCCCAGGATAAATAAGCAGCGTTCAAGGCTTTCCTGCTAAAGACTTTCGAGCTGTCACGGTCGGAACGAGCCCGACGCCTGCTCACTATTCATAGCCTGGGGGACAACAAGCCTTCCGACCACATGGAAATGATGCTCAGCCTGCTGGGTACGGAAGAACCTAATTGTTTGTTCATAGAACTGTTTCTTCGGCACATGCCGCCGCATGTACAGACAGCGCTCGCTAACACGGCTATTACTGAGCCCCGCGCTTTAGCCGAAGAAGCTGACCGGTTCTTCCTGGCAACCCAGCGTTTTACCCCTGAGGTGCTGGCCCCGACACGCAGTGGCACCTTCCCTGGTACGGGCATGCCACCTAGCAGAAGCTCTGGGGCCGACGTCAGCAACTCCAGCCCTGGCCTGTGTTATTACCATGCACGCTACGGGGCGAAAGCGAAGATGTGCCGTCCCCCCCACTCCAAGGCCTGCGCTCGGTAGTGGCCGCGAGCGTGGGCACATCCAACCGGCTCCTGTTCATCAGGGACACCCTCTCTGGTCGCAGACTCCTTTGTGACACAGGAGCCCAGCGGAGCGTCCTGCTGGCTACCGTGGAGGATGCTGCCGGTAGGGGCCACGGCCCACCTTTAACGTCCGCTAACGACACCCCTATTCGCACCTATGGCACAAAGACAGTGGACCTATGCTTCGAGGGTCAGCGGTTTAAGTGGGATTTCGTCACGGCTGACATCTCCTTCGCCCTTCTCGGCGCAGACTTCCTGTGCGCTCATGGACTGCTGGTGGACGTCAAGAACAGCCGCCTGGTGGACGCACTGACGTTTGCCTCGTTCACATGTACCCGCGGCGAGGCGTCATTCAGTGGGCTCTCCAGCTCACTCTCACAGGGCGACAAGTTTCAGCACCTTCTCAGTGAGTTTCCCGACTTGACGCAGCCCACCTTTTCCGCTGCCACTACCAAACACGGGGTGGAGCACCACATTGACACTGAAGGCCCCCCAGTCTATGCTAGGGCCCGGCGGCTCAACCCTGACATGCTGGCAGTCGCCAAGTCGGAGTTCGTCAACATGGAGCGTCTGGATCATCCGCCGCTCAGACAGCCCTTGGGCTTCGCCGCTTCACATGGTCCCTAAATCAGCCGGTGGCTGGCGACCGTGTGGTGACTACCACCGCCTTAACGACGCCACTACGCCAGACCGCTACCCGGTCCCTCACATCCAGGACTTCTCTGCACACCTGGCGGGCAAGCTGGTCTTGTCCAAGGTGGATCTGGTGGGGGGCTAGCACCAGGTTCCGGTGCACCCCTCGGACATCCCCAAAACTCCGGTAATTACGCCGTTCGGGCTTTTTGAGTTCCTGCGTATGCCGTTTGGACTTAAGAACGCAGATCAGTCCTTTCAGCGGCTGATGGATTCAGCGCTCAGAGACATGCCATTCATCTTCGTCTATTTAGACGACATCTTGGTCGCCAGCTCCTCCTCCGAAGAGCACCAGGCACATCTCTGGGTCCTTTTCGCGAGGCTCAACTCAGTTTGTAAATTAACAAGAACCGAAGCTGTTGCCTGGCAACGCAATCGCACAACGTCACGTCCGTTAATTCCACATCCACACGCATGGATTAACATCGATTTAATACATTAATGTAGCCTTTGTTTCTGCTAAAAGAGGTGTCGACCAGCTGGAGCAACAAGAACATCGGCGTAATCGAGTGTGACTATTACAAAATAAATCATTATTATATTAATATTGACAATAACAACCGACCGTCGGGGTAGCATTTGCTTGGCATTTCCGGGTATTTTTCCACTGGTTAACATGGGTTAACAATACCGTGTAACTGTCACGTTTGAAGGGACACAATTGTGATATCTTCACGTCTCCCAGCATGGTAAATCGTCAAATGTTCACGTCTTCCCGTGATACCGGGTTGCATAGACAACATGTTGCGAAACACAATAGCCAGCATGTGTAGTTCTGGGGGTGCGTTTCGAGTCCAGTTTTTAATAGTCTGCCGTGGTTTTGTTCCATTTCAAAGAGCTTGACGCTCAGCGTAACCTTGGCGCACTGCCACTCCAACATCCAATCCCAGAACTTGAAGATTAATCACGGTCTTCGGCCATCCTAAACTCTGAATTTTGTTTCGGATATCATATCGCATTAACACCATATCCCAACGTGCATTGTGGCTAAAACATCCAATCAGCGAACATGAAAACATTCCCAGTTAAACATGCAAAAACAAATCTCTAAATAAAAAGATAAAACACTGGCATGTAATTTAAGTTTAAATAGAATGGTTTTGAATAATAGATGAGAGTAAAATCTATGTCACTTTACAGCCCCGCCCACTTTTGGGGAAACCAACGCTGTCATTTGAACGGCGATCAAGCCTGAAGCCACAGAGCTCTTCTTTTACTGTCCTTTCTTCTTAGAGGAAGTACAGAAACACGTTGTTAGGAATCGTGGAAAAAGGTAGGACCCAAAAGCAGACTACAAAAAATGGAAAAAGGTCTTGAAACAAAAGCGAGCTTTATTTAAAAGCTGATTAACAAAACATGGCATAACTTGAAACGGTAACAGAAAACAACTACACAAAAACTGACCGTGAGAAACATGGAGGAATACCGGAGAGACAACCAAGAAACATGACGTGTTTGAGCTCATAGGCGGCCTGCCATGCGCCCCCACCCGTGGAAAGAAGAAAAAAGTAAAGAAAACGGTCAATTATATCTTAAAATGAAGTTTGAAAAAATTCTCGAAAAAAGGACTAAGTGCCAACGGAAGAGGGGCTCAAAAAATCTCAACCCGAAGCGCCGAAGCCCCGGACACTTTCATCATTTTCAAGCTACCATCTGCACGAAATCGGAAACCCGGTTTTTGAGAGGACTCAAAAAAAAAACGGCTGTCTCACTTTGTGGAGGAATGTGTCCGCTCCATGTGTGCTCTGGCTCGGATACAATTGTTGCATGCAGACCCCCCAGCATGGTTCTTACCAAACTTTAAGTTTTTGAACTGGTCTCTGGAGGAATGGAAGGGGAGTTGTCAGGGGACTCTATCCGCCTTATGAGACAATATTTTCGGATACATTTTATCACTTTTAGCCATTTTTTATGGTTCTTCAAAAAGTTAACTCAGACTTTTTCTGACTCTGGAGGAATGTAAGGAGAGTTTTCAGGGGACTCTACCTGCCTTATGAGACACTATTTTCGGATACTTTTCTTCCAATTTCACCCCTTTTCTATGGATCTCCAAAAAGTTAACTCTGGAGGAATGCAAGGGGAGTTGACAGGGGACTCTTGCGGGCTCATGATGCACTATTTTCGGATACTTTTTTTCATTTTCAGCCCTTTTCCATGGATGAATTTCAACTTATTTTTTTTGCATTTTGGTCAATTTGACCCAGTTCTGGTACCGCATTGCCTGGAGGATAGGACCGAGAGATGACAGACTCTCTGGCCGCCTCACAAGTCACTATTGTCGGACACTTTCTTTGCTTTACCCCGGTTCTATCACTCTTTCCTCCTTTGACCATAAAACGTGTTTCTTGCTGGGGTACTGCCTGGTTCCGGGGCACCCCAAACCCTCTCATGGTCGGGGCACCATGAATTGATGCATCAGACCCAATGTTGCCATCACCAGCCCCGCGTTGGTGCGGAGGTGGGACCATGTTACCAGGGGCATGAGAACATCCTCCACAGGAAGGGGGGTGGTGGTGCCGTGAAGAAGGCCGAATATGGATGCCGATGGGCGGACGGTAAAGCACCGCAAAATCCACCCCCCTTTTAGGTTTACCAGGGGCATGAGGTTCGGTAGGGTGTGATCATCTGGGTTTAGTCCGTGGAGGAGTGCTTAAGTCCGGGGGCCCGGGGACTCACGGTGTGCAAGGTGATGGAAGTGCGCTTGTGAGGGAGACATGCTGGAGGTCATTAGTCCGTCCTTTGGGGCTCTGTGACGGGCCACATAGAGGTGCCATTACTGGTCTCTCTCCTGGAGGTGTGAAATAAGCAGAGTGCCCATGTGAGGGAGACATGCTGGAGGTCTGTAGTCCGTCCTTTGGGGGTCTTGGAGGGGCCACAGAAAGGTGATTTCCCCAGTCTCTGTCCTGGATATGTGAAATAAACAGAGTCCCCATTTCAGGGACACATGCTGGAGGTCTGTAGTCCGTCCTTCGGGGCTCTGTGAGCCGGCAAAGAGAGGGGGTTTACCCGTCGTCTCTCCTGGAAGTGTGAAATAAACAGAGTCCCCATTTCAGGGACACATGCTGGAGGTCTGTAGTCCGTCCTTCGGGGCTCTGTGAGCCGGCAAAGAGAGGGGGTTTACCCGTCGTCTCTCCTGGAAGTGTGAAATAAACAGAGTCCCCATTTCAGGGAAACAAGCTGGAGGTCTGTAGTCCGTCCTTCGGGGGTCTTGGAGGGGCCACAGAGAGGTGATTTCACCAGTCTCTGTCCTGGATGTGTGACATAACCTGAGTCCCCATTTCAGGGACACATGCTGGAGGTCTCTCTCCCGAGAGTGGACGTCCATTGTCTCTAAATTGGGGAGGGGTAATCATGAGATGAGAAACAGCCGGGCAGGGAAGGAGAAACACAAGGGCAACAGGTGAACACAATCAGACAATTAGACACACCAGGGAAACTAACGACAGGGAGGAAAACACAGGGAGAAGGACCAGACAAGAAACAAGGAGGAAAACATGACAGGGAGAACAGAAAAGCAAAATAAGCCCAGAACTAGACACAACAAAACTCAAACCCTGACATAACCCCCCCCCTCTCAAGGGACGGATTCCAGACGTCCCTAAACAAAGTCAAACACTTCCAACTGGGTGGGTGGAGGGTCTGGATCAACATCCCAGGAAAGGCATAGTTCATTGAGGGGTTCTCGGGCGGACGGCCCGGGGTTAAGGCAGAGTCCATGGTGGGGGTCTCGGGTGGACGGCCCGGGGGCAAGGCAGAGTTCATTAAGGGGCGAAGGCCACAGCGGGCGAACTCAGGGGGCCGAGCATGAGGGCGAAGGCAACGGCTGGAAGAGTCAGGGGGCCGGGCCCGAGGGCGAGGGACGCGGCTGGGGAACTCCGGAGGACGGGCAGGTAGGCGCTGACGGGACAGCTCCGGAGTACGGGCAGGACCCGGTGTCGGCCGGACAGGAACCGGAGCCGGTGGGACAGGCGTAGACGGGATCCTGGACATGACATGGGCTGGTGTCAATCAAATCAAATCAAGTTTTATTTATATAGCACATTTATAAACGATTTTTGGTCGAGCCAAAGTGCTGTACAGATAATAAAAATAGCCTACAGTAGAGACACTTTACAGCAAATACAACAGCACAGATTGTTCAGAATATCAGTATGAGAAAAACGACACCCGCTGTCCTTAGATGGGACCCCGGATGGAGCAAGGGCTGGTGTCGATCAACGCAACAGGGCAAGGAGTAGGCAGGACCCCCAGCGGCACAGGTGTCGGCAGGATCCCCCACGGAAGAGGACAAGGAGTTGGCAGGACCCCCGGCGAGACAGGTGACGGCGGGACCTCCAACGGAACAGGACATGGGGTTGGCAGGACCCCCGACGAAACAGGTGTCGGCTGGACCTCCAACGGCACCGGACATAGGGTTGGCAGGACCCCCGGCAGAAGAGTTATCGGCGGGGCCTCCAACGGCACAGGAGATAGGGTTGGCAGGACCCCCGACAGAAGAGTAGTCGGCCGGACCCCCAACGGGACAGGACATAGGGTTGGCAGGACCCCCGGCAGAAGAGTTGTCGGCAGGACCCCCAACGGGACAGGACATGGAGTTGGCAGGACCCCCAGTGGAACCTCCAACGGCACAGGACATAGGGTTGGCAGGACCCCCGGCAGAAGAGTAGTCGGCGGGACCTCCAATGGCACAGGACATAGGGTTGGCAGGACCCCCGGCAGAAGAGTAGTCGGTGGGGCCTCCAACGGCACAGGACATAGGGTTGGCAGAACCCTCGGCAGAAGAGTAGTCGACGGGACCTCCAACGGCACATGACATAGGGTTGGCAGGACCCCCGGCAGAAGAGTAGTCGACGGGACCTCCAACGGCACAGGACATAGGGTTGGCAGGACCCCCGGCAGAAGAGTAGTCGGCGGGACCTCCAACGGCACAGGACATAGGGTTGGCAGGACCCCCGGCAGAAGAGTAGTCGGAACAGGACATTGGGTATGGACTCGAGAGGAGACTCGAGATGGAACTCGAGAGGAGACTTGAGAGGTGACTTGAGAGGGAACTCGAGAGATGACTTGAAAGAGAACTCGAGAGGGAACTTGAGTGGGAACTCGAGAGGAGACTCGAGAGGTGACTTGACAGGGGACTCGAGAAGAGACTAGAGAGGGGACTTGAGAGGGGACTTGAGAAGGAACTCGAGAGGAGGCTCGAGAGGGAACTTGAGAGGTGACTCGAGAGGGAACTTGAGAGGTGACTTGAGAAGTGACTCGAGAAGAGACTCGAGAGGGGACCTGAGAAGGAACTTGAGAGGGGACTCGAGAAGAGACTCGAGAGGGGACTTGATAAGTGACTTGAAAGGGGACTCGAGAGGACACTTGAGAGGGAACTCGAGAGGTGACTTGAGAGGGGACTCGAGAAGAGACTCGAGAGGGAACTCGAGAGGACACTTGAGAGGGAACTGAAGAGGTGACTTGAGAGGGGACTCGAGAGAGGACTTGAGAGGAGACTTGAGACGGTCGGTACGCCGACAGAACACGGGGAGCTGGCGTCGCCCGGGGAGCCAGTACTGGAGCCGAAACTGGAGCCAGAAACATGGCTGCTGGAGCCGTAATTGGGGCCGGAACAATGGCTGCTGGGGCCAGAACTGGGGCCGGAACCATGGCTGCTGGGGCACGGGCTGGAATCCTGGCCCTGCGTCTCCTAGAGGCCCTTTGGAGACACCGTGGACCTCTACCAGGATAGTAGTCGGATCCCAGGAAAGGGTTAGAGGCTTGAGAAAAGTTTCCAGGACTACCGGTAAAAAGTTGTAGCCACTCAGGCAACAAACTCCTGAGCCAGGGCTTGCGAGCAACCTCCTGGCGTGCCTCCTTCAAAGCTGCCACTCTATCCCGTATAGATGAGGCGTCATACCACATATAAAAAATGTACTCCAGAGAATACCCAAGATGTTCCGCCTGTAGCATCAAAAAAGCTGAATCTGCTGTGTCCAAAGCTGGTCGGTTCATTCTGTTACGGTATGGGAAAGGTAGGACCCAAAAGCAGACTACAAAAAAAGGTAAGTTGGTCTAGAAAACAAAAAGCGAGCTTTATTGCAAAGCTGATCACAAAAACATGGCATGAATGAAACGGTAGCTCAGGAAAACAATAACATAAAAACTGACCGTGAGAAACATGGAGGAAGACTGGAGAGACAACCAAGAAACATGACGTGAAGGGAGGACAAACAAACAATGAACCGACACCGAACACAGGAAGAGACAAGACTAAATACAGGGAGGGGTAATCACGAGACGACAAACAGCCGGGCAGGGAAGGAGAAACACAAGGGCAACAGGTGAACACAATCAGACAATTAGACACACCAGGGAAACTAACGACAGGGAGGAAAACACAGGGAGAAGGGCCAGACAAGAAACAAGAAGGAAAACATGACAGGGAGAACAGAAAAGCAAAATAACCCCACAACTAGACACAACAAAACTCAAACCCTGACACACATAACTCTGGATTTGTTTTAATGTTTGAGGTGCAATAAACGACACAGCAGCTTTTTGGCATGTTAAAACTATTATGTTCTGCCTCGCTCATGAGAGTAACAGCTGGCGAAATTACAGCCTCGCCTACTGATTTTAATTTAACCATATATCGAGCCCGATCGTCGATTTGAAATGTGTGCTCTAAAATGATATTTATAAATGACTATTATCATTATTATAAGCAAGACAATAAATGGCAAAGATATGTAGAAAATAAACGTATTTAAGATACGTTAATAACAAACGTAACGTGGGAGAAAATATGTTTCTAGAAGATATGTAGAAAATAAACGTATTTAAGATACGTTTCTAACAAACGTAACGTGGGAGAAAATACGTTACTCGCTAAACGTAATTGAGAATACAGTTTAGTTCTGTGGGAACGTAATTTTTAGGAGATAGGGTTGTAACAGCACTCGATAGCAGCGTCCATGGCAACCACCCTAGCAACCATGAAAACATTGAATGTGTACAATTTCCTGTCGTAATCTTCGTAATAACTAGCAAACTAAAGACCATGTACATCCACTGCACAAATAATCTGAAATAACAACTCATATTTCTCGCATCAAATGACATCAAAACGCATTTTAATGGCCAAACCAACCATAAAATAGGCATTTTCCACCAAGAATAAAACGAAGGTCGGCCATGTTTTTGTTTTTTTTCTGCGGAGAGAAAGTTGAAGATCACGTGACATAGACGCCAGCCATTGGAATTGAATGGTGAAAAAAAACGTAGGGATCTTACAATTTCAGAGGCGTTTTTGTAAAAATACTACGTCCCAAGTTGTGGACCAACGTAGTTATTACACGTTTAGATGTGAGACTGGGTTGGAACTGATTACCCAAGATCCTCAGCTATGATTGAAACTCGCTGATTGGATGTTTTAGCCGCAATGCACGTAGGAATATGGTGTTAATGCGATATGAAATCCGAAAAACATTACGAAGTTTAGGATGGCCGAAGACACTACACTACCCATAATCCCAAAATATCGTTTAGGACTACAGTCCCCTTGATTAATCTTCAAGCTCTGGGATTGGATGTTGGAGTGGCAGTGCGCCAAGGTTACGCTGAGCGCCAAACAGCTGTTTGATATGGAACGAAACCACGCCAGACTATCCAAAACTGGAATCGAACGCCCCCCACCCCACCCGAACTACACATGCTGGCTATTGTGTTTCACAAAATGTTCTATGGGACGTCTCTACTGAACGTTTTCGTTTTTCCCACAATTAGAAGTTGCCAGTATTAAACACATTGGTGTTATCAAATGTAAAACATATAATTAATAAATGGGTGAAAATCGCTTGTGTCCATAATGCGCAGCATTAATATATACCCACATGACAGCTCATTGTTACTTTGTAATTCTACTCCACTACAATTCAGAGGTTAACCTGGTATTTTTACTCCACTACATTTATTTGAGTTACTTTGCAGATTCTGATTAATGATGTGAAATATAAACAACCCTTAAATCAGACTTTAGTTACACCTGAGTTAAATTCAGGGAAGGTGATTGTCAAGTGCCAACAATCAGGAGAGATATTTGATAGTTGGTGCTTGAGAAGACTAAACATTTATCTGCAATTGACATGAATGGAAACGAGTAATAAAGTATGTTCATTACTCGTTATTCTCTACTAATAGTTAATTAAAGACTGTATAATGGCTATTTTGCACATCCCTTTCAAGATTTTCTAAGGTTTATTGACATATCATATACACAACTACGGTGTAGTTATGCAATGAATGAACAACTTGGGTCGCAGCTGAGGTTCCTCAACAGTGCATTACAAGACACCTATCAATATGTGTGTACCTCCATCATTAAACTGTCATTCTGCACATTTCTTATACTATCTACATAAGAGTATAATTCATATGTATAATATCAGTTAAAATAAGTGCTTCAACATAGTTAACATTGCAGGAAAGCAATATATTAGACGTTAAGTACTTTGTCAGGCTTAATATTTATCTGTTGATAGATACCCCCAAAGCTTTTTTCTTATTTAAAAGAAGACCTTAATCTAAAGTATTATTTAATGTTTAAATAAAGGTTAATTCGTTTTTTCTGTTTTGCACATCCTCCTATTAATATCTTTCTACATCCTGCACTAAACTGTTTTATTGTAGAGATCACTTATAGTATCTTCTTGATTTTTTATATTCTATATTTCTATCATTGACCTTCTACTTTAATATTTTTTTCATCAAATATAACACATAAAAACAATAATTCAATAACGTGCTTTAACCACTAGGCGGTGCACACAAGGTACACACAGCCATAATAACTTTGTATTATTAGTGTAGGACACTTATGCATGGACAACATCTGAAGATGAGTAGTTTTATTCATGTTTTCACATAATCTTACAGCATATTGCTATACTATTTCAGACTCAGTATTTACATTCTTATATTCAAAGAACACCAGTAATATCTTTAAAAACTACAGTCCTTTTATATCAGCTGTGCACCGTTATGGTGTAAATATAACCTATCTATGAATTAGATCAAATGTAAAAGTCAGCCGAATTAGTGTTGATACTGCAAGGAGACGTATTGTGTGAAGAGAAATTGAAGATGTTGTTTAATTGTTGATATATTTATGATACACGTCAAGTATTCACTTTCGGCGGCATTTCTTCCAGTTTTTCCAAAGGTCTTCTCATCAGGGCTCTATAAATAAAGAACTACGGCAGATCTGTAATATGTAATGCAGCCGAACCGTGTATTAAAATGCCGTTATGTGATGACTTTCAAAGAGAAAAGCAAGAACACTCGGAATAAAGTATTATTTTCTTTTTAAAAAAAAAATGTTTTTCGGATTTCATATCGCATTAACACCATATCCCTACATGCATTGCGGCTAAAACATCCAATCAGCGAGCTTAAACCATAGCTGAGGATCTTGGGTAATTAGTTCAGTGGCTGTGTATCGCAATGATGCTCGAAATGTCCCTTATAGGCCTACGTCTGTTTCCGGTTATTTTTATTAAGAAATTCAGTTCCTGACGGACGCCAAAAAAGCCCGAGAATATGGAATTAAACCAATAAATAAAAGCAAGGATAATTGTGTGTTATTGGTGAGTAAATAACAGTGTGTTTTTTAGAAAAGAATAACAAATATCAGTATTCTGAGGCTCTGAGCCCCATTTATTTTCCTCACAGACGACACAAAAAGTCAGACATTATATGATTTAAAATAAAAACAATAATCGTGGCTTGATATTGAGTAAGAACATGTTTTTATGAACCCCACAGCTTCCGGTCTTCCAAGACCCGAACGGACAAAAATACGTGCTGCAGGCACGAAACATACTACCAATAGAAATACATTGCATTTCTACAGGCACATTTTACCGGCGTATTTTTCATTATGATTCTACTTGTGATAGTCGGACATGACAACCTGTGCAGCCCATGTATTGATTCCATCCGATAGCTGCTATAATACAAAACTAAATGTCTGCCTGCTCTCCACAATGATCAATAACAGCTAACGGATGGTCAAAGTAAGGTACAAATAAACAGAATCACACAAAGCCTGGTTAGTGTTGCCTGACTTTATAAAGTGTGTTTTTTTTAATAAGTGTGTGGTTGCATTCTCGTCCCTTTGCTCAGCGCTACTGCTTGTTACGACTTGTATTTGCCATACTCGCCATAAACGTAATCAAAAACAAGGTATTTAATTAATACTTAGAATATTAATGACTAAAGATATAGATTTGAAAATGTACAGTAAAGAAACACTCAGCCATGCATGAAATAACATAGCAAAAGAATACGGGTAATGTTTGACCCATGTTGTCCCTTAGAAGTGTAGTGATACACACATGATTTGTATTCAAAAAGTAAGAAAGGGAAAAATAAAAATTAGAATTGGTGTTGATCCAAAACAGGTTAATTGAGGAATACCTGGAATCCTGAATGATTAAAGTAATTTATTGCAAAGATATTTACAATTAAAACTAATTCGGATCACTTTTGACGCATGTTGGTTGTATGTTGTGTAACAAAGGGTTACCATGACAGCTGTGATGTTCACTCTTTTGACAGAGAACCAGTGGACAGTGAAGACTATGGAAGAGAAGATGTGATGGCTTTGTGTGGAAAGCTGCTGACGCCAGCCGGTGTCCCTCTCATCAGTCTCTCCAGGCAGCACCCAGCTATTCTTCCATCTTGCAGATGAAAAGACTTTGATATGTGAGTAATAACTAACTTGTGTCTAACATAATATTGAATGTGGTTTAGTAAAGTATTTAAAAATACCCCACATTGTACATGTACAGGACAATCATACCTTGTTCAACAAAGATCATCAGACCATTGTTTTGTCTTTGAGGTACAGCCACAGCAGAGAGTCTGAGTTTGAAGAAAACACTAACATTTTATTTAGTGTTGTTTAATCAATCAATATTTACTGGTCTTGAATTTCCTCACTGGATTACAAAATGCTTGAATCTTATTGTACAGGGACATTATGCAGATTTAATCACCTGAATATGAAAATATAGATTCAGCTATATGTACCATTTTAAGGAAATAGACTGTTAGTGGTATTGACCGAAGCTGTAGCTAGGCGCTGCTAATGAAAACTCAAGTTCTCAATTTGTTACTTTTGCTTTTTTATTAAGAATTGACCAAGCATATATTCCTCTTCGAAATCCCAGTTGTACTTCGCTAACACGCAGTGCCTGGGAGGGTGCGTTTGATTCTTCCCACCCTTACCTCATTTCTGGACTAGGTCATGTTATGGCGCATTTCCACTACACGGCCTCGCTAGGCCTCGCTCGGTATGGCTAGGCCTCGCTCGGTATGGCTAGGCCTCGTTAGGACTGGCTCACTTTATGGTGCATTTCCATTAGAGTTTAGGAACTGGGGTAGTAACTATAGTAACGCAGTGTAGGCGGAGCTGTGACGTCATCTTCAATGAGAACCCCAGAAAAACAACACAGCCGTTAGTTGTTAGCACTCAGAGCTCACAGCTCCTCATATCTGTTCAGAAACTAGACAAAAGTTAAACAAGTACAAACCACAGACTGTCTGTGTCATGGCGAATACAGTCGCTGCTTTATTTCTGTCTTTATAGGCCGTTGTTGTGAGTGTGGACGGTCGGAGCATATACAACGTTAGCTTAGTGTCACAATCTTAAGGAGAACCGAAATGCAGCACTCGAGAAACCAAGGAGAATTGGTAATAAACTTTATTGGAGATTCCGCTGGATCTGAGGAATACCAACCGAGCAGTTTAACGCACCGGAGGACAGCGGGCAGAAGGTGAGTCAGGGACAGGCAGAGAGTTAGGGAGTAAGCGAGGCGGTCAGCGTAGATACAGGCAGGGTCGGATAACAGGCCAGACAGGATAGTCGAGGGAGAGGCAGGATCAGGGAACAGGCAGAGCAGGCAGATCGAGGACAGGCAGGGTCGGAACCGGGTAGGCAATCTGGTATCAAACGCGGGAAAGACAAGCATGAGGCAAAGTACAATCTGGCAAAGAGTGTGTGTAAGGTGCGGGTTTAAATACTGGCAGAAGCTAATGGGTGCAGAAGAGAAAGAGAGTGAGCTAACGAGTGGGTGTGGAAAACAGGTGAGACAGGTGAATGGAAAACTACTGGTGAATGATGGAGCAGACTATGACAGAACCCCCCCCCCTTAATGGACGGCTCCTGACGTCCCTCAATGCTAATCTACAGAGGAGGGTGGGAGGTGGGATTAATACTCATCTGAAAAAGTTATTTCGGCCTCCCACTCCTGCCCCCTGTGGGAATCTGCGTCCTCATCAGAAGCCGGCCCCTCGCTGTCCTCCTCTGAAGAGCTGACGGTAAGAGGAGAGACTCTCCCTGTGTCTCTGCCCGTCGACGTGACGGTCTTAGACGGTTGCTCGGGATTACGCCGATGGAACTCCCTGATGAGCCGGGGGTCCAACACATGACGAGCTGGAACCCAAGCCCTCTCCTCAGGGCCGTAACCCTTCCAGTGCACCAGGTACTGGACTCCTCTTCCTCTGCAACGGGAACGAAGAAGTCGTCGGAGAGTGTACGTAGGCCCGGCGTCAATCATCCGGGGGGGTGGTGGGGGAGGGACCGCAGGAACCAAGGCACTCTCTCGGACAGGTTTGATCCTGGAAACGTGGAAGGTGGGATGGTTCCGCAGAGTCCGAGACAGTCTTAGCCTTACTGCTGCGGGATTGATTATCCTGACAATCTAAAAAGGTCCAATGAATCTAGGTGCAAGCTTCTTCGAATCGACCCGTAAAGGAATATCCCGGGAGGAAAGCCATACCTTTTGGCCCACCTGGTAGACAGGTGCTTTGGAACGTCGGCGGTTGGCAGAGGAGGCGTACCGTTTGGCCGAACAAACGAGAGTTCTCCGGGCTTGATTCCAGGTCCGTCGACAACGACAAATGAAAGCCTGGACGGACGGACAGGTAACCTCCCTCTCCAGGGCCGGAAACAGAGGGGGTTGAAACCCGTAAGCACACTGAAATGGGGACAGCTTGGTGGCCGAACTGACCAGAGTGTTGTGGGCGTACTCGACCCAGACCAGTTGTTTAGCCCAGGCCGCTGGGTGCTTGGAGACTATACAGCGTAAGGTCGTCTCCATCTCCTGGTTCTTTCTTTCTGTCTGACCGTTGGATTGCGGATGGAAACCGGATGACAGACTGACCGTGGCCCCAAGGAGCGTGCAGAATTCCCTCCAGAACACCGAGGTAAATTGAGGACCACGATCGGAAACCACATCAGTAGGCAGCCCATGGAGCCGGAACACATGGAGCAGGACCTGCTCCGCCTTCTCTTTAGCTGAGGGGAGCTTGGGTATCGGCACAAAATGAGCCATCTTACTGAATCGGTCTACCACCGTCAAGATGGCAGTGTGTCCGTTGGACGGTGGCAGACCAGTAACAAAGTCTAGAGAAATGTGAGACCAGGGGCGATGAGGGATAGGCAGAGGTCGTAGGAGACCAGCAGGAGCTTGGTGAAAAGACTTGTTTTGATTGCAAACAGGGCAGGCATTAACACATTCCCTGGTGTCCTCCTTAAGTGTTGCCCACCAGAACCTTTGCTGGACTACCTCCCATGTACGTTGGATCCCAGGATGGCAGGTGAGTCTGGAGTTATGAGCCAACTGGATAACATCAGACCTCAACGTCTGCGGAACGAACAGGCGGTTCGGAGGACAGGCACTGGGTCCCGGCTGGTCCTGCTGGGCGGCCTTGACCCTCTCCTCCACCTCCCAGATGAGGGTGGCGACGAGCTGAGGAGTCGGAAGGATGGTGTCCAAGCCCCTGGGAATGTTACCTCCCTCTCCAAACTGACGAGAAAGAGCGTCAGCCTTAATGTTCCGAGAACCAGGGCGGTAGGAGAGGGAGAAATTGAACCAAGTGAAGAAAAGGGCCCATCTAGCCTGTCGGGAATTCAGTCTGCGGGCCGACCGGATGTACTCCAAATTCTTGTGGTCGGTCCACACCAGGACGCCACTCCTCCAGAGCCAACTTCACTGCTAGCAGCTCCCGGTTTCCCACATCATAATTTCTTTCCGCTGGAGTCAAACGCCTTGAAAAGAAAGCACAGGGATGGAGTTTTTGGCTGTTCATTGCTCGCTGAGACAGGATGGCTCCCACCCCCATATCAGAAGTATCCACCTCCAAAACGAACTGTCTTACAGGATCGGGTACTCGGAGGATGGGGGCGGAGGTGAACCTGGCCTTAAGGTTCTGGAACGCCTCCTCAGCCAAGGAGGACCACTGGAACATAACCTTAGAGGAGGTCAGGGCTGTGAGAGGAGCGGCCAAGGTACTGTATCCACGAATGAACCTCCGGTAGAAGTTGGCGAACCCGAGGAACTGTTGTAGCCGCTTCCGGGATTCTGGAACCGGCCAGGAAGTGACTGCATCAACCTTGGAAGGATCCATCTCGATGCTCCCCTGTCCCACGATGTATCCCAGAAAAGAGACAGAGGATGTGTGAAACTCGCACTTCTCCGTTTTAACAAACAGCGAGTTCTTGAGCAATCTCCTGAGAACCACCTGGACGTGGTGCACGTGTTCTTTCAGCGTCTTGGAAAAAATCAGGATGTCATCCAAGTAAACAAACACGTGTCGGTCCAACATGTCTCGGAGCACGTCATTTACCAACGCCTGGAATACTGCAGGGGCGTTGGTAAGCCCAAAAGGCATGACTAGGTACTCGTAGTGCCCCGAGGTGGTGTTGAAGGCGGTCTTCCACTCATCCCCCTCGTGAATACGTACCAAGTGGTACGCGTTACGCAAGTCCAGCTTTGTGAATATGGTTGCTCCCTGCAACAACTCAAATGCAGAAGAGATAAGAGGCAGTGGGTATCGATTCTTGATCGTAATGTCATTAAGACCCCGAAAGTCGATACAGGGCCTTAGGGTCTTGTCCTTCTTCTCCACAAAGAAGAACCCTGCGCCAGCAGGTGATGAGGACGGGCGAATAATCCCAGCCGCCAGAGAGTCATTGATATAAGTCTCCATGGAAACTCTTTCCGGAGCAGACAGGGAATACAATCGACCCCTGGGAGGGCTGGTGCCGGGATGCAGGTCGATGCCACAGTTGTAGGGCCGGTGTGGTGGTAAGGAAGTAGCCCTCGACTTGCTGAATACTTCCTTGAAGTCCAGATATTCCGGTGGAACCCCTGTAACATCTGGAACTTGGCTGGGGTTCACCGAACGCTGAGGCGCGGCAGCCTGTTTCAGGCAGATCAGATGACAAGAAGGACTCCAACCCAAAATGGCTCCAGTCTCCCAGTCAATGTTAGGGTTGTGGCAGCGGAGCCATGGATAACCCAGGATCAGCGGAATATGTGGAGACCGGAGAACATGAAACTGAATAGTTTCGTGATGGTTCCCAGACAGGAGCATGTGAACGGGTACAGTCTGATGAGTCACTGTCCCCAGCAGGTGACCGTCTAAGGCGTTGGCTGGAACTGGGCGAGACAAAAGAACCCGGTCTATTCCCAACTGCAGCATAAGCTTCTCGTCCATAATATTCGCGTCCGAACCAGAGTCAATAAAAACAGCAAGAGCCTGAGAGCTATCCGGTAATAGCAACCTGACGTGGCTCAATGGTCTCTGAGCGGGAACAAATCCAGGGGTTTGGCTCACCAGTATGTTCCCCATTACTGCTGAGCCTTGCCTTTTACCGGGCAGTGAGAAACAAAATGGCCGGCCCGGCCGCAGTAGAGACACAGGTTACAACGTCTGCGATGCTCACGTTCCTCCAAAGTGAGGTTGGTGCGACCCACCTGCATGGGCTCATCCTCCCCTGGTTGCGGCTCTGGAGTGAGGTGAGGAGTCGCTGCCAAACTCGGACGTCAGGGCGCCCAGGCATGTTGAACTCCCTCCGATCGTCGCTCCCGTCTCCGTGTCTGGATGCGCCGATCCATGCGGGAAGTCAGTTCAATCAACCCATCCAGTGAATTGGGCAGATCAAACGACACCAGCACGTCTTTAATGTAATCCGCCAAACCACGCAGATAGGCGTCACACTGGGCTGCAGAATTCCAGTTGCTGAGGCGGCTCTGGGTGCGAAACTCAATGGCTAAATCCACCACAGATCCATTACCCTGGCTCAGGTTCAGTAGTCCTCCTGCAGCGTTTGGACCCACAGACACGGGTCCAAACACCTTGCGCAGCTCCGTAGAAAAAGCGGGGAACGAAGAGCAGGCGGGTGTTTGTTGCTCCCATTCCGCTGTGCCCCACAGTCGGGCTTTCCCAGTCAAATGATTGACCGTGAACGCCACACGAGCAGCTTCAGAAGTGAAAGTGTGTGGCTGCAGCGCAAACAGGATAGAACAGTTCGTAAGAAACGGGCTGCAGCCATGGATGTATAATAAGAACTGGATACAGCGTGGGAGGCGGGGCCTCATTCATTCCTATGAGAGTTGCTCAATGGCGCATGATGACAAAATGGCCCAACTTTTGAGAGAGCGAAATGTCACAGATTACCCGGCATGCCTGAGAAGTACCCGTATGTGCACTCATAGAGCATGCGCAACTTTAACCACGCCGCCCAAAAGGCTCGTTCACATTAAGCACGTGACTTTGCGTACACGTAACAGCACCGCGCGTTACGAGGCGGCAGTTAGCAGCTAGCGACTAGCTAGTAAATTATGCTAAATTACACATCAATCGTTATGTACTTTTATATTACGCTGACATCAGGATCTAGTGATATCCAATCAACAGAGCTTCATTTAGCATGATACTTGTGTGGGTTGTACATGAAACCACTTGGTAATATATAAAAATGTATATGTTGAAGACTGTTATGATCAATTGTGAGTTAAAACTTTATCCAAAAAGTAAAGCTGATGATGGATTACTGTGGTGGAGTTAAAATAACAATAGCCTATTTCTTTTTGAAATGTGATGGAGTAAAAGGATAGTAACTGTGATTATTCATGTTAAGTAGCCCACAAGTAACTAAAACAATTGCAAGTGCAATAAGAAGCTACAGGAACGTTAATCTACGTCGGTAATATTAACTTTATTTAATACAAGATTTACGGTACAAGATTTACATCATACAGCCCATGTAGTATAATATTTTACAAATGATGAATTACAGCAAACATGTGCAATATATCCATTATTACAGCTCCGTGGGATGGCAGTAAGGCGATATGGTCCGTTGTTATTGTGCATCCATGGGTAAAGAGAAACTCATGTAGTGCTGAACACGTAACATGAACTTGCCAGGCGGCGCGGTCCCGTGGGTTCGATGCGCGTTCATAATGCATAGGGAAATAACTCTCAGAATAACGTTATTAGCACATTTTTACAACTTGAGGAACGAATGTTTTTAATAAGGGCTATACAAACGTTCATACTGGGTAGTTTATTTAGTTTAAAAAAAATTATCCAACAAGTTACAGACCACTCTTTCCCCATGTAAGTCAATGGGAAAAAGTGTTTCCGGGCCCAGCAACCTAAAGGAAGTGTAGTACCGCCGTTTGACCAGCACGAATATTCTCATCAGACTCCGGCGCACTTCCTGGGGGCTTGGCTGCAGCCCTCCGGTTCCCCGGCGTAGCGCTCCGGAGTTCCCACCCGAGGCTCCGGGGTAAATCCCATCAGAGGTGATGCAGAAGCGGGTGTCGACGGCATAGGAAGAGGCGCTGGAGCGGCCACTCCTGCCACTAGCTGCTGCACAGTAGCCATTAGCTGCTGTAGCTGCGCAGATAAATAGGTTAGCGTCTGGTCATGTGAAGAGTTAGCATGATGAGCCTCGGTGGCCAGGGCGGCTATCGAGGCTTCCTGCCTCTGGAGAGCGTCCTCAACTCTCTCGAAACGGTCTCTAGGTGAAGAGGAGTGCGCTGGGTCCATATTCTGGCCAGATTGTTCTGTCACAATCTTAAGGAGAACCCAAATGCAGCACTCGAGAAACCAAGGAGAATTGGTAATAAACTTTATTGGAGATTCCACTGGATCTGAGGAATACCAACCGAGCAGTTTAACGCACCGGAGGACAGCGGGCAGAAGGTGAGTCAGGGACAGGCAGAGAGTCAGGGAGTAAGCGAGGCGGTCAGCGTAGATACAGGCAGGGTCGGATAACAGGCCAGACAGGATAGTCGAGGGACAGGCAGGATCAGGGAACAGGCAGAGCAGGCAGATCGAGGACAGGCAGGGTCGGAACCGGCCGGGTAGACAATCTGGTATCAAACGCGGGAAAGACAAGCATGAGGCAAAGTACAATCTGGCAAAGAGTGTGTGTAAGGTGCGGGTTTAAATACTGGCAGAAGCTAATTGGTGCAGAAGAGAAAGAGAGTGAGCTAACGAGTGGGTGTGGAAAACAGGTGAGACAGGTGAATGGAAAACTACTGGTGAATGATGGAGCAGACTATAACACTTAGCCAAGCTCCATTTAGAAAACACGCATTTTAAAAGGTGTTTCGCCTGCCGTCTGTCTGCAGACTTGTCAAAGCATTAATTCATGGTTTTTACTAACCGGTATCAGTATGTTGTTACTATGGCATCATTTTGAAATGTGTATTACAATTAAATCACGGTCAAATATGTTCATCTTGTTGTAGTTGTAGCCCCCTTGCCAGCGATTCTCTCTCTAGTTTAGCATACTCAGCTCGACTCAGCCTGGTTGTTCCTGGCCCTAGAACCACGATTTTATGGGGCCAGAAAAACTGTGAATTAGGACCCGCTAGCCGGTACTAGGCCAAGTGGAAACGCAACCAAAAACGGGCCCCGCACGGCTCGGCACGCTTAAAGCGAGCTCCGCGCTGCAGTGGAAATGCGCCATTAGACAAGCAATCCAGTGGTTAGTTTTAGGGTAATTCACTTTAAGAGAAAGGGATTTCAGAAACAAGTCTCACAAGTTTGGCTCGAGGTAACATTAACAAAAGCTAGCTGTTGTTAGACTATGTTCCCCCCTTCTAAACTTATGAAATAATGAGAAAAATATGAACAACTCTTCATAGAGCCACATCCACAAAGCTTTAAAGTTGTAGAAAGCTGAAGCATTGCATTCGTGCCAGCGCCTAGTTGTAGTTTCTAAGGTATTAGAAAGTTGGTTTTTCTGGAAGGTGTTTAACATTCGATCAATTCCCTTGGGATGCTATCAAGAACTGTTTTACAATCAAGTGTGTGTGTGTTTAAGTTTCCAACCCTGCTTCAAAGGTCCATCATACAAGATAGGGGATCTATTGGCAGCTGCTGATAATAACATTCATCATTATGGTTTACTAATTGTTGTCTTTTTGTCCTCTAGGTTGCACTGCCACGTCTACAGTAGCGCAGAATGGACAGAGGAAACATGATTGGGCCTCAAGTTTTTTGCAGCCAATATACATTCTCCTACAAACTTGGGATAGGAGTTTGAGTGAACAAGTTATCCATTGGTTGGAACCTACCATTGTTAGACGTACTAAATCCTGCACACTGCTCCTTCAAATTGACAATGTGAACATATGTCGCCATTTTGTAATTTCTGTTATTTTTAGTTGAGAATGTTTCAAAGTAATCTTAAAAAATGTAGTCTGCCGTGGTTCCATTCCATTTCAAAGAGCTGTTGACGCTCAGCGTAACCTTGTCGCACTGCCACTCCAACATCTAATCACAGTGCTTGATGACTAGTCACAAGGTTTGTAAAGCAAGGTGGATGTTGTAGTGTCTTCGGAAACTGTAGTGTCTAAACTCCTAAACAACTATTTGTTTCTCTGAATCGAAGGTTAAAAACACAAAAGCATTGTACACAATTTAAACCAATCAATAATGTGTAATTAAGGATAAACTGATGTTTCTTAGTGGATGAGTAATGCAGATATCACTGTGTAATCATTTGACAGTGAGGGGAATACATCCGGTTTTATTATGAAAACTTCGAGACCGGAAAAACTGTTTTCACCCACGCTAACTTTACATGGAAGCTGCATACACGTTCTCCTGGTGAGACCTCAGATCATCTTCGTAAATATCTATCAAACTATAGATCCTACACATCGACTGGACGTGGATTCTAAAAGTACAATATACACTTCTCGCTAGAAATCTAATCAAAAAGCATTTTAATGGCCAAACTATTCTACAATTTAGGATTTTCCAGAGAGGGTTATTTGTGAATAAACGGGAGCATGTTGTTTCTTAAACGACCACTAGAGGTGCTACACTTTAAAATGTGGCTATGGGTCGTAATCTTAGCTGCTTAAACAATCGACCTATTTGGTCGTTTTTTGTAGGAGGACAGGCTGCTATATTCCCTGGGAATGTGATGCTCCATTACGCATGGTGAAATGGACATGGGTTATTAATTGAGTAGGTGTGTTTTTGTGCTTCTGGTAACGGACGGACCAGTGGGGCGTGTATGGCGGCAAATCTCTGTCATAAATCGCGAGGGCATATGAGATCCACGCGAGCACAAGTCAAGCAGCCGCGGACGTATATTATTTTCGCGAGCACTAAAACGGCACTCGCGCGAGAGCAATATTGAAGCCTGCAGGGGAGAAACATGCCTTGAGCATGTGCAGCATCTACATGAGCTCTCCTTGGTCTCCTGCGCTCTCGCGAGCAATTCCTGCTCTTCTGCTCGTGAAACTCTAGCCTGCTCTCGCGCGCGGAGAAATATTAGGAAGTGGGCGTACCGTGTCACAGTAACGCCAAATCTAATTGGTTACACCCCTCCTCTTTTATGATTGGCCGTTGTCTGGATTCAAACCAAGAAGTACTGTTTGTCCCTCTCCAAACGTGATGAAATATGGCTGTGGAAACGTCTCACGTAAGTTACTTTACTAATGATTGTTTTAATTAAAGGCATGGTTTTGTATTCTGTGGTTATTCCACAAGAACCGTCCTTACTTATAAATGAATTGAGTTTTTTAGATAATACATTTTTATACATATTTTTCAAAAGTATTCAAACTATTCTATTATAAAGATAAGAACCAATTACCTTTTCGTTCTTCACATATGATAATATAAAATGTAGCTTTCAAAAACTGAATTTGGAATTAATAATTTTGATTACTTTAGCAAAATATTTTATTCACAAATGTCGCTTTTTTAAAATGTCCCCAGTTTTTATTGCCTTTCTCCAATAAATAATACTATACAAAAAGGATAAAATGATGCAAATGTAAAAAAGCCCAAGAATTTTGCAAGTTTCTTGGCACTTTAATTTCTGAATGACCACTTTTTTTTATGTTCAAATGCCCTCAGCTTATTTTTTGGAATGTTTATGATGAACATTGATGTTTATGTGACTTATTCTGTATTTGACATAATTGTTTCAATAAAGATTTACCACATTTCTTAAAAATATAATTAAATACAAATAAAATAGTGAATAGATAATTGTGGTATAGCGTCATAACTGAATTAACAAACTGACCAGAAGGAAATATTAGCTCCACCTGAAAAAAGGACTGTTACACCTTAGTTAGGGTTTACAAACACATATATTCAAGGAATCTTCCTCAAGTATTAATTTAGTTAATTAAAGTGTACTTTATTTTTCTTCACAGCATATTCTGAAAAGGCAGATCCTGGAGAGACTCCTGTCGAAGTTTGAGCTTGCACTAATTCGAGCACCACTTGACCTGGATTTCCTGGAGTTTGCATGTCGCCAGGAGCTGTACCTCCTGCAAGCACTTTCAAGACATGTTGACATACCGCAAGGAATAATCCAAGCTCTTCAAGAGCTGTTTGGACTGCTTAGGCAATATTTAGATTCAGAAGCCCCAAATACAGCAGTGGGATCAGTTATTGGTCTAAGAGGACGTCCTAAGTTTGAAATTGAGAGGCAGCAGTTGGTTGAGATGTTGGGGACAAACCTATCGGTGCCTTGCATTGCAAAACTGCTAGGTGTTTCTTCCAGTACAATCTTTAGAAGGATGAGAGAGTTTGGCTTATCTGTTTCAGAACTTTATAGCTCCATCAGTGATGAGGAGTTGGATAACGTGGTCATATCTATCAAGAATGACATGCCCACTGCTGGATACCGAATGGTCAAAGGACGGTTGTTATCTATTGGTCTACGTGTACAATGGACAAGAATGGCTGCCTCAATGCATCGAGTGGATTCCATAGGCATCCTCTCCAGACTGGCTAGTCTGGGCTGTGTTGTGAGGAGAACATATTCAGTGCGAGGGCCTCTCTCACTTGTGCACGTGGATACCAACCACAAATTGATACGGTTGTGGTATTTATATTTCGCTAAGTGATTAAGAAATAATCTCATTGTAATGTCCCAGTTTTGGAGAATCAGTGTTTCAATTCCAGAGTGCTATAACAGTTTGTTCTTTGGTTTTCCAGTTACAACATTGTCTTATTTGGTGGAGTGGACGGGTATTCGAGAAAGGTAAGACTGCATTTTACTTCAGTAGACACACATTAAACAAACATGTATTTTTTGTACGGGTTTACTGCTAGCTACTTAAAACCACAAAAGAGGTCCTAACGCTGTGTCCTGACTTTGCTTAAGGAATTTGGTCCAAATGGAGAAAGTGTATGGACTAAAAAGGGAAGCAGCAAAGTCAAAGTAGATATAAAGGAGATTTTGTGCATTGCCTATTTTTGCTGCACAATTATGAGTCAGTATACTGTATGTCATTAGTGTTTGCTTATTTCTATTGCAACAGGAATTCTTTAATTCACAGTTTAACAGAATGTTGCCTAGTTATTGTGTGTAATTGCCCTATTCTTAAATATTCTCTGCTTTTCTGCAGGTAATGTACTTGGGTGCTTCGACCAACAACCGTGCGTCAACAGCCTATGGCTTCTTCCTAGAGGCAACACAAAGACATGGAGTGCCTTTAAGGTGAATTCACAGAAAAAAAAAGCACACTCTTTGGAGAACTAGATCAATACTGTGACACTTTTGGATGAGTATTTTCTTTGACAGTCCTTTGGTCAACTGTGTACATTTCAGGGTCAGAGGAGATCAAGGTGTAGAAAACGTACAGATAGCGAGATTCATGTTTTCGGTTCGCGGCACCGACCGTGGAAGCTTCATCTCTGGTAAAAGTGTTCATAACCAGAGGTAAATTGCAGCATATCTAGCAACTAAATTAGTGAGGTGGAATTATCTGATGTGTAGACCATGTACCTTGCACTTAACCCATGCTAGGCCAGCATGAAAATAGATCACTTGAACTGGTTTTCCCTAAACCATGTATTTTCATCCATAGGATTGAGCGTCTTTGGCGTGATGTACGAGTCATAGTCATCAACAAGTACTCTGCGATACTGCTCTGCCTCGAAGAGGATGGTCTGCTCGACATCTCATCAACAGACGACCTCTTCTGTGTGCACTACATTATTCTTCCCCGACTTCAGATGGACTTGGGGATTTTTACAGAAGGCTGGAACCATCATCCACTCAGCACTGAACGGAACCAATGTCCAGAGCAGTTATGGCAACTTGGACTGATGCAGACAAACATTGATCAGCCGGAGAGCCCAGAGGTATTGATCTTGTTTCAATATTAACCTCTCATTGTTAGAAGCCTGAGTTACCTTTATTGGATTGTCATTGAAGATAGTAATTACTTACCATTTACTTTGTGTAATATACATTGTCAAAAGATTACTTTCTTTCCAGACCATTTTCTGGGCATTTTATTCAGTTTCTCTTATTTTAACTGTGTAAAAATACACAAACTATTACTTGATGTCATTGTTCCACTTTGTTTATAAGACCATACATTTATTTCACCTAAAAGTGTTCAAAACCTCCGTTATGGTTATTAGGAGCCAGATGTTGACTGGGAAATTGCTGCTGACCACGATGGAGAAGAAGAGGATGCAGGGATTGTCGTCCCTGAATTCGACTGCCCTTTGAGTCCAGAAGACAGAACTGAACTTGAATCAGTATTTCAGCAAATTGACCCAAACACTCCGGTCAAGGAACTGTACTTACTCTGGCCGTGAGTATGTAGCTGAAAGATGTGGCTCTTAAGAAATACAGCTCCTTGAATGACACAGATGAGGGTAAACCATAGCCTTAGAGCCTCATAGTAGGAATATAATGGGGAAACAGTTTAAGTTTAGTAATGTGTATTATATGTGTATTACAGTGACTATAAGAGGTGGAAGAAGTACTTAACTAAAAGTAGAAATACCAAAATGTAACAATACTCTGTTCCAAGTAAAATTCCTGTGTTCAAAGTGTTACTTAAGTAAAAGTACCAAGAGTAAAATAAGTCATGATGCCGATTTCAGGATAGAGTCAAGTTACTTGGCACAACTGGTGACTGGGTTTTTATTCCATTAAATTGAAACAGACATAAAATACAGTTCAAAAGTATAATGGTTCCCCAACTTCGCCATCTGTTTCAAAAAACATTTTGACTAGAACAGTATGTGATGTCACTTGAACGTTTGACTGTACAGTAACATTCTCATCTTGAACAAATGAAAACCTTGTCAAATAAAGTGCAATAAAGACTGTTTTAACAGAAAACATTGATTCTATGAATCTTATGGAAGACTAAATTCCCTGCTACTCATAACAGCCTGTGTTATAATGCTCAGGAACTCCGGATATGAGCCGAGGTGCCTTGTCGGAAAGGTAATGGAGTTGGAGCATGCATTAACCACTGGAAAGCATACAGTGTGTGTACCATAGCGCACGCTGCAATCATGGTCGAATTCAATTAGGATTTTAAATCTCTCTCTCTCTGTTGAGGTGATGGGGACATGTGCCTGCCCCGTAAGCCATTGAAGGAAGCAACCAACAGTGATCTTGTATTGTTCCTTCATCTCCTCTTCATCTCTCGCCGGTTCACCTGTAGACTCTGTCTCTCTTGAGTCTCCATCATCAAGATCACTCTCTGTTATCTTCACAGGGGTCCCCCTCTCTTCAACCACGCAGCTCTTTTCTTCCTCTTAAAACAAGTTGAAAATTAATACAAAGAAATGCATATTTTCACCTAAGCAATGTCAATAAATATGGCTATTGTTTTTAAATGGTTTTTTATGTGGATATTTTGAAGAAGAAAACCTCATTAGCCAGTCCTGTTTTAGTTATCATTGTTTCATCGCAACTATCATGATGCAAAGTTGTGTTTAAACTGAGACATGTAAACATGAATAAAACAGGTATACAAAGCTGTCATTGAGTTGCCTGTCGTAATCGGGGGTACAATTCAAGAACAAATACGTTTATAAAATGTCAGGGCAGTAGTATCACCTTCATCTTCAATGTTTTGGATGAAGTCTTGCAAAAAATTTATAATCCTCGATTCCCTCTGGCGTCGCAGCGAGCCCAGCTCACTGAAGACTGGAGATATGGCTCCCATCAGGAATTCAGCATCCGGCTTGGAGAGAAGAAAAAACAAAATGATGTATGCTCAAAGTTGGATGAGCTTAACCCTTTAATTACCAGACCAAGACAAAAGCTATGGGAAAATTATTTGTTTGCATTTTTTTATCAAATGGGCCACACATAACCAAACACATTTTTTTTAAAAGGTATCAATATTGATATAAAAAGTAATGTCAAGTGTTTTTCACAATAAAAAAAAGACTTGCTCATCTTACTGTAGATGCTGAATTGGCCTAACAGCAAATGTCTATATCCTGTGTTGGCCTAACTTGCTCATCTGTGTGCAACTTTGGGCTGAATGCCATGCATGAAAGGTGCTATATAAATTATTATCACTCTTTCACTCAGACTCATAAGGCAGTACTAGATTTAGTAATATTACAATGAATCTAGCCATTTATTTACCATATTTTATTGGAAAACATCTCTGAAACTCTGAAAAAGTCATATTGCTAGTTTACCATAAAAGGCTTGAGCATATTTTCCCAAAAAGTATTACACCCTTGTTAAAACTTTTCATCAAGTTATATAATTATGTTCAGTAAGTGCTCTGACATTAAAATATGTCAAATGACATGGTTACCTTACAAAAGTTGACCAAAGAGTGATTTCGTCAGCAGTGATTTTTAGCATGCCAACTTTCTCAGTTGAAGCTAGCTGAAGGGCTTTCTGTTCAAACCACAGTGACATCAAGAGGTTGTTTTGTGCATAACATGTCAACCAAATGGTAGAGATGGCTGAATCAGATGGAGTTCAACTTTTACATTTTTTTTTCAACAAGATATCAAGACACAAAATGTGCTCTACCAAATGGTGGCGCTGGCTGTTAAAGGGTTAAGGTTTGAAATTCAGTGGTAAAATCAGCTAGAGACATAATACTGACCTTTTGATGAAGGCCAGGGACGAACAGATCCCTGAAATTGTGTGGTTGTTGTACAATCATCTCGCACAAGCCATACAGCTTCATGCCTGAGCATATCTGCTGCAGCATTGGTAGGATGCGGACCGATGAGTGCAAGATAATTGCCCTATAATTCAGTAACAGAGAACAGCAATAATATAAAACCATACATAAAAAAGGGAAAGAGTGACTGCACACTCAATATGAAGTATGAGTGTAAAAGAATAATTGAATGGTTTTAAACATGGGTTGTTATGGGTTAAATCAATTAGCATATGCACATACTTTATTATTTCTTCCTTCCTCTCCCACGTGGCAGGACCACTGTACCCGCATGCTGTTATCCGATCCAGAAGGTCGTACATAGCTTCAGGTTCAGCTATCTCAACCTTTGCAATTGGAAAAACAGTATCACACAGTAAGTCATGGGAGCCTTAGCTTATTTTAAGAATTAGAAAATATTCACACTATAAAGAGGTGTGTGTGTCAACCATACTAAAACAAACATGTTATATGAAGGAGTATCTGAGGAGAAGAAAATATTACCTCTTCCATAAGCTGGCTGAGCTCTGGATCAGTCACATCTTCCTTGGAAATGGAATCTCTATCCATCTCCCCAGTGGATATGTATCCATAGCACCACTCTCTGAAAAAGTTAGGTGGAGGACCACCTTGCACTATACTGACTGCCATAATCTCTCCAGCTGTCCTGCATTAACAAAGTTTAATCAATGCATAGACATTATTAATAAATAAAATAAACATGGAAAAGACATTGCAGAACACAATTCTACATACTTGAAATGCTCTTTGTGGTAGTCAGTAATTGAGTACTTGGGGGTTTTCCCTGTACTCCCTCCCTGAAAAAACTTCCTTTCAACACCTGCCATCATTTCTATAATTGAAAGGAAAAGTGGATCAATACATTGATAATCTCAATGAGACCATTGTATATGTTAAAGAACAGCACGCGTCATGCAAAGCCCTTAACCTGTGCAAGCACAGAAACGGCATGTAACCAGAGAACCGCCACACACTGAGGAATATTTTCATTTAATATAAGGAGGTAAACATATACCTGTTAAGAATTCTTTCCTGAGAGCCCCATGGTCAATTCCAGACTCTCCAATGAAAGACACTCGGATGGGGTTTTTGGGAGAAGACCTCTTCTGACGTCTCCACTGCCCTAAACCCCTTTCAAAGATGTCCTCCCTAGTGACACTAACATTAAAGAGTGTTGTTGTGTCCACTCGTCCACTAAGTGTTTCGATGGCTTCAGCAAGACTTGAAGGAAACAATTAGAAGTTGATTAGACAACTGGATCCAAAACGTTTTCCCTTAAGAGACCCCTTTTGTATAATTGAGTAAACTGACGACCCCTGACTGATGTAGGGCAAGGGGGAGGTGTCTAAAGTGTCCTGGATGGGCATTATATAGAGACAGCCTTTTCCCCCTAAAGCTTTGGCAAGGTAGGCCCCCGTGTAACCCTCTGCCTCAGGTACCAAAACACTTAATTTCCGCTGGCCTGATCCTCCTATGTGGGAATGTGTACAAACAAGTGGATGTTATTTAATGCACAGAATGTTCTAGGGGAGGCAGTTGATTTTAACAAGATGCACACTTGCAGTGTTAGGCTTTCTCATGGATTGCTAAAAACAAGAGGGTAGGTAAATATGCTAACCATCAAGGGCATAGATGAGCTATTATAAGAGCAGCTATTGTAGGAGAAGATAGAGTATAAATAGGATTTAACTGCAGAAATACTAGACCACAGTTGAATTTAATAAGGGAGATTTTATCTTACCAGCAGCTTTATGTAGCATCCAGGCCCCATCCAATGGTACCATTTTCGAGTATGATTCCATAAGTATATATGATATCTATGTGGGAAGAGCAAAACAAGTGTGCAGTTAGAACTATAACCCTCCACACATGTCACCTCTGTTGAAGCTGATTTGTGACCAGTAGTACTTCAGTGGATTGGGAAACTACAGTAATACATACAAAATTGCCCCAATTGGGATCAATAAAGTGCTTCTTATATTATCTTGACTCCTTTCCTTATTATTTTTTCCATCTTACCTGGGAGTGGTCAGCATTTTCGGGGATATTGAGAGTCCTCCTGCCAAGTCCAGCCTGCAGAAGGACCATTTCATCCGATGAATTTGGTGTTCTTTCTGTGCACTTATTGAGCAGAAAGAACTGGATTGGGGTTGACCTAAGAGCCCTTCTTTTGGGAGGTGGGGTATAGCTTTTACCAGATTTGAATAGGCCGGGGAAAGCCCTGAGGAGTTGAAAACAATGTGTAAGAGAGGCATTTAAGAAGCTGTTATACAATATAATCATTCTGAATCTAAACAATCTGAAGAGCGGTAATTTCTATTAAAAAATACCCTGAATTATAGTCAATTGCCGAGTTATTACAATGACAATTCAGTTCAGAACAATCTTTATTTCCTAACGGATCCAAACCTGGCCATATTTTTATCCACTGTATTTCCTGCTGTAGAAGGAAAGCCAGGGGTCCTTTGTTGCTGCTGCCCCTGGACTGCCTGACGCTGCCTTGTCCCAGCCTGCTGCCTGTTGCCAAGAGCAGACTGCTGCTGTCCCTGTATAGTAGGCTGTCTGTTGCCCACCTCCACCTGCTCTCCCTGAACCTGTACTTCATCTGTGAACACAATTTAAAGATGTCTATGATTCCATAGAATCTAAATAAACTGAGTCCTAAATACGTAAAGTAGTTAGAATATATAAAGGCTTCATTAATTAAACATTACCCAGATAGTCACAAGCCCTGAAAATAAATAGAAGAAGAACAAGAAGAAGATGAACCTTTAATTATCCCCCATGGGGAAATTCAGTTTTTCACTCTGGTTTTAATATGGGTTGGTAAACTGTCACTGAAACACCTCGGCGTGCTTCCGCCGGCCAAAACTGCAGCTGCAATTCTTTGTAAATGACTGACCATTAGATGAATCTGTGAAGACAAGTGATCTCCCCCTAGTTTCACTTACGATTTTGAAAAGTTGGTTCAGCCAAGGCACTTCTCAGCAAGTCAACAACACGCCTGGCAGCATTTTGTAACTCTATCTGTTAAAACAGACACAAACAAGAAATAGTCAAATTGATTGTCACAATCACAGTGGAAAGACATGTCGTCTTGTTTATCCAGATCTGCTAACAGTTAACTTTAGCTAACTTGTATTATTGCAAGCAGACAGCTGTGTCACTTTCTTCTTATACGTAAATAATGCAATGTCAATATCAAGATAAAATGATAGTTATGTTAAACCGGTAGTTTTTTTGTACGTACCTCCTTGTCGTCAGCCATTCTTCTTCTGCGGGGCTTTCCCGCTCCGATATCACTCTTCATTTGAAAACGGCCAATCATAAAAGAGGAGGGGTGTAACCAATTAGATTTGGCGTTACTGTGACACGGTACGCCCACTTCCTAATATTTCTCCGCGCGCGAGAGCAGGCCAGAGTTTCACGAGCAGAAGAGCAGGAATTGCTCGCGAGAGCGCAGGAGACCAAGGAGAGCTCATGTAGATGCTGCACATGCTCAAGGCATGTTTCTCCCCTGCAGGCTTCAATATTGCTCTCGCGCGAGTGCCGTTTTAGTGCTCGCGAAAATAATATACGTCCGCGGCTGCTTGACTTGTGCTCGCGTGGATCTCATATGCCCTCGCGATTTATGACAGAGATTTGCCGCCATAGGCGTGGACTACATCCTGCTTCGCCCTTAACCCAATAGCGACAGCCTTAGAGGGCGAAGCCTTATACGATATAGAACTGGGGTTACGTACTGTAACCCAGCTTCTATGAGTATAGAGTGGCGAAGTCCCTCCCTTTCCGGTGGACCTCCATGGGACCTTATTTCGAAAAAATTATGTATTGAAGTCAATGGAGAGAGAAAGATTATCTTTCGATCCCGTTTGAATTGTGCCACAAATTACACATATGATGTTTGTCAATTTAAAAGATAGTTTTGCAAGTAAAAAAAAAAAAAAAGTGTCTTAAAACTGTGAAGTAACACATTTGTTTGTGTGAAACGCTGAATGAACTACATCTCTGGTCTCGCAGAGCAACACACGTCACCAAGATGGCCGTCACTACTGTCTTGTCAACAAAAGGATTGACTACCCTCACTATCACCACAATGAAACACGTCCAGCAGAATGTCCTGCAAAGCTGCCTGCCTTCCTTTGATTCTCTCTGAACTGCCTGGTCTTTTTAATGTTTAATGTCAACCATTTGTGCAGATAGCATGAAGTAGAAAAGATCGGCGATCGGCGATGCTAGCGTTAACATTTCTCCCCCGGGCTTAAATTGTGTATTATATAATGATCACACCGGTGACAGTACTCTTCAAAGGGTTCACGAAATATGACTATTACTCTTACTGTTTAACATTTTTGGGTTACTTAATGTTACTTCATGTTAAGGCTAATAAAAATGACAAGGCTGTAATGCTAACTAACGTGCTAGCTACTAGCTAGGTAGCTAACTTGATCCATCCGCTCCTGGTCCTTTCATCAGACGGGTAGCGAAAGAACGAGCAAGACCCATTGCTGGTATGATAACAACCTGGTACTAAGCACACAGGCATCTTGTTAAAGTTATCTTATCTTAGCCAGCGCCATAGAGATATATTCTATCTCTTAGTGGAGGAAAACAATTGTGACATCACTTACGCGACTCTGGGATTTGTAGTCTTTCTAGTTGCGTATTTTTCATAGTCTTATATTTCAACAGTTTTACGACAAACTGTGACTTTTTTGACATGGAAATTATTTTTTAAGATAGACAAACATCATATGTGTAATTCATGGCACAATTCAAACGGGATCGAACGATACGTTTTCTCTCTCCATTGACTTCAATACATAATTTTTACGAAATAAGGTCCCATGGACCGGAAGTAGATGGGCGTGACTTCGCCACTCTATAGGCGCAGCCCTCTAAGGTTCGGCCCCACTGGCTCCGCGAATAGCTGAAGAAAAGCTGTTTGTGTGGGAGCAGATTGTAGGGACTACTTCCTATTTATACGGAAGTGGTGGGGCCCATGTCATAGGTGGGCGTGGATTAAGTCTGTCAGTGCTGCACACGTGCAGTGGGATTACCCAATAGAGAACCGCAGTGACGCGTCCTAAAACCCGGAAGTAAGTTAGCATTTTTACCACTTCCGGTTCTTTCGATAAAAAGCAATGCAATTTCTCCATAGGATTTCGGAAAATAGCTCCAAATAAGGTCTGTCTTTGAAATAAATTGAAGAGACGGATCACGTTTTGTTCTACGACATTAAATACAGCAGCAGTGACCCCGCTGGTGATTTTTTAAGAGTTTACGTGTCTGAAAAACGATGGTTGTTACCAAGTGGCTGAATAGGACTACAGAAGTTGTCCAGGACGTTGTACGTCATTACGCCCAACACGTAGACACTCCTCTAAGTTTGTTTGCCCTGTTCTGCTTGAAAGCAAGTTCCTGCCTCCTGCAAACTGTTCAAACAAACGCTTCAACTCGTTCCATTTCGAATCTGTGTGTGTGAATATGGATCTTAAGTTGGCGTGACGTTGAAGCAGCGACCCTGCTGTAGTTCGTTTATAGCATAACGTTAGCATTTTTCTTCTGGCGACTAGATTTATGATTAGAAAATTATAAAAGCAGGGCAGACATGTGGAGATTATCCGGCTGAACAAAACGTGATCCGTCTCTTAAATTTGTCTCAACCACAGACCTTATTTCCAGCTATTTTCCAAAACCCTATGGAGAAATTGCATTGCGTTTTTGACGAAGGAACCGGAAGGAGTTTACTTCCGGGTTTTAGGACGCGTCACTGCGGTTCTCTATAGCGATAGCCTTAGAGGGCTGCGCCTATACTCATAGAAGCTGGGTTACAGTACGTAACCCCAGTTGCTGGTGTTTGTGAGTTGTTATGATGAGGCAAAGGGGGAGTTTGTTGAAGATGTGTTGGGCCTGATGAACCTCAGTGGACACACAAGGGGGCAAGACATTTATAAAGCAATAATGCTGAATGAAAGAGGGTGCAGCTGCCTTTATTCATAACTGTGCAGCTCTTACACTGCGACTCTGAGGGGTCAAGCACAGACACAATAACAAACTGCTGCATACAGATTATTTTGTTTTTGCAACCTCGTGTTAAGAATCTTGTTGCAATTGTTTAAAAGTTTGAATGACCGTAATAAACGGACCTTTGTCTTATTGAAATTTTTCTTTGGACCTTTAAGATTTGTATTTGAGTACCCCTGATTTAGAGCATCAATAAAAGCCATCCGCCTATTTTCTTGTGAATATAATATTGTATAAACATGATTTTTTGTCACAAGTTGCCAGGTTTGAAGTCCTCTAAAGAGACTGAAATGTGCTCAATTACTCAATATGACAACTGGAAATGCTGGTGAGTAGTAGGAGGATAAACTGTTTGTTCGGAGGTTGTCTCTCTGCGTAATTCCCCCGTAGAAAAGCTCTTTCTGAGGGATAAATAAACAAGTGTGCTTCAGGCCTTCATCAGAAGCTAATCTTCTCCTGAAAGGTCCCCCCCCCCTGCTGCTTCTCCTGCTTTCAGACGCTACGAGCTGCATCTGCATCACAACACACACAGATTAGGATAATAGTATTAGTGGATCATTATTATTGCTGTCATTATCATCACTGCTATTATTATTATTATTATTATCATTAGATTGAACTCACAGAGCTGCAGCAGAAGCATGGAGGCATGTTTTAGGGAAACTGATTTTCTACTTTGGTAATTCAGAAGAAAAGGGAGGAATTATGCTTTGTGTTTTTTATGAAAGGCTCCTCATCCTAATCAGACTGGGAAAACTCAGATTTAAATAAACACACATGCTGTAAACACAATGTTGTTGTTGTCTCCTGTGAAGTTTGCAAAGACTTCCTTTTTGCAGAGTTGCGAATTTTAGAATCAGATTTGTTTTTTGTATCCCGGAGGAAAATTGGGTTTTGTGACAATTTAATTTAAATAAATGCACTTTCACTTTCCCTGCATGAGTTATCTTAGTGTCAAATCAAACATCTTTGACGGTAGAAAACCAAATTCAGACCTCAGGAAATACTCAGAAGCTTTATTTCACCGTTTCTAAACCAAGCTATCAAACTAATCAAAGCAAGAGGAAGAGTAGCTTTTGTCAAGAGCAAAAGCTACTGGGGATCCTAAATAAACAAACAAACGGAAACCTGTGAAGCCTAACATGCATGTTATTGGAGGTATCTATTCTAGATACCTCACTATGTAACACTCCTGTTGTGCAATGTGCAAGATATATATGATTATGTACCATAAATAGCTGTGCAATTTATTCTACCAGCTTTAATACTTTTACCTGGATGCCAAACTGTTATTGGTACTGGATGTGTGTTTTGTAAATTGTGTAATTTCTAGTTTTATTTTTTATATTTTGATGCTTCTCGAGAGATATTAAGCTATCTTTGGATCTTTATTTGCTGTTACAATTGTACATTTCCCCCTGTGGGACGAATAAAGGTATTCTGATTCAGTTACTTTAACTTTGAAAGGATTAAAATAAAAGATAAATAAAAAAATGAGCTAAAATATATATCTTAAGTGAAGAAGTTAAAGGTAGAATGTATTTGAACATTAGAAGTAAAAAGTGCTTCTACAATACATACCACTTATACAACACAATGCATACAGTGGTGTATTATTTAAAGATTTGAAGAGCACACACTCACACACAGATTAGTGGTTGTAAGGAACCATAGGGAATCTCATTCACATGGAAAGCCTGTAATTAATTCTAATTAATGGCCGGTGTAAATCCTCCGCTGTCATTCAAAGCAGCAGTTTGTGTTCCTGCTGCTTCAGAAGCATTCAGACTGCAGACCCTCACTCTCAGCTGCTTTCAGACCTCAGACCTTATCCTCCCTGGTGAAGGAGAGTCCGTTTATGGAGCTACTTTTCTGTGTTTGGCTGCAGGAGTTTTGGTAGATTAATAACTATGGCGTCTTGTGTGAAAACTGAAAGGCCGGCGTTCTTTATCGAGAAGATTCTGGAGCTGAAAACACCTGAAAACTTCTGGAAACTTCACCGACCCTGGGCAGGTGAGGGGGAAAGGTTTTATTTTAAACCATTGCTTGGAAGTTTTATTTCCAGCCATCTGTCTGATATGCATTGTGAGCCTCTTGCTGTAGTGTTTAACATTTGTTATAGAAATATAGAATGTACCCTTAATTCCCTTTGCTTGGATAAGTAATTTACAATATTAAGGTGCAATTAAGTTTATTTGTTCCTTGTCAAATGGGCAGAGGTGTTAAGTAACTAAGTAGATTTACTAAAGTACAGTCTGTACTTTAGTAATATTTGGAAGTAAAGTAACATTTCCAATTAAAGCTTAAAAAAAAGAAGTTATAATATGTTTTAAATATAATTTAAGAAGTTAAAGAAATAAAAAGATCAAATAAAATCACACTTCTTCAATATTTACCATTAATACTGACCTGTAAAATATGATCTATTCATTAATAAACAGATTTTTAACGAAGTATCAATATGAAAAAGGATGGCAGGAAAGCCTCATTTGAAAGCACTGGTGCCTCCATTCACTTTGTTGTTGTGAGAATGTATTGATTGTCCGTCAAAGGTTTTTAATGTGTAATTTCCCATTTTTTATTTCCCCAGAGATTGGAGCAGAGAAGGAGAACGTAGGACACACAATTTCCTCTAAACAAATATATCCTCCTCATCCTCATCATCCTCAGCAGATGAGGCCGACGTGCAGCTGGTACATCGGACGCAGACCGCGCACCGCCTTCACCAACTGCCAGGTAACACTATAGGTTTTAGTGCATTTAGATCTGCTAGGCTAGAATCCCTGAAATCCTGTTTATCTAAATTGTCTTTTAAGTACGTCATAAAGTTAAGGACATATTTGTTAATCTGTCTGTGTGTGTCTGTGTGTGTGTGTGTGTGTATGTGTGTGTGTGTGTGTGTGTGTGTGTGTGTGTGTGTGTGTGTGTGTGTGTGTGTGTGTGTGTGTGTGTGTGTGTGTGCAGGTGAATGTGCTGGAGACAGTGTTTCAGGTGAACTGCTATCCAGGTATCCAGCTGAGGGAGCAGCTGGCAGTCAGACTGGAGCTGGAAGAAGACAGAATACAGGTGACACATTTTATTTATTTATATAAAGTATAAATCTAAACACACACTGTGCAAAGTCAGTTAATACAGTTTCCCAACGTTATTTATGATGAGAAAGCAAAGTAAAAATACACGATTTTCCACCTTAACACAGTTTAGAAATAGTGGTTTTCCACCATAGGCCCCACGGTGGAAGCGGGCCCCAGCATGGAGCTCCGCAGTGGGACACTAGTGGTCCTCCTGCCGCAGCATCAGGACAAAAACCACCAGACTCAGAGACAGCTTCATCCCACAGGCCATAAGACTATCATCAATAACATTCATCTGTTTGCAACTTACAAATTATTTATCTAATACATCATATTCCATTTACTTGTATAAAGACTCTTCTTGCACTATTTCTATTTTATTTGTATTTTCTCTTGCACTATTTGATCAGTTTTATGTGTTCTATCTCCTGTATATATTCATGTTGCTGTTGGAGGAGCCTGTGACTTAAGATGTTGTGCTAATGACAGTAAAGCCTTGAACCTTGAATCCTGCACCTCGTTAACTTTCCTTTTGTCTCTCAGATCTGGTTCCAGAACCGGAGGGCCAAACTGAGGCGGGCCCTGAGAGAGAGCCAGCTGCAGCTGGTTCAGACGGCCGTGGGTGACCTTGGGGTCAGACGGGAGGTCAAAGGTCACCTGGATCTCGCTCAGAGGCTCGAGAAGGAAGAAGAGAAGGGAGGATGACGTCTGGATTCACTTTTATTCATCAGTTTATGTCTCACTGTCATGAAAAACTCTTGTTGACACATTTAAAATCTCCGTTAGCATATCCTTCAAAGGATTTTAATGTTTACACCCTGCTCTTGATGAGTTAGTAATGTCTCAATATGTGAATATATTTCTGTTAATAATAATAAATTAAAGTATTTAGATTGTGTGATCTGTTTCGAAGCTTTTAAACTCATTAATGACTAAATATAATAATAATCCAACAGTATAATATAAATTCACTCTGAAATCTGCCATTCAACATAATGAGTTATTATGTTTTATACATTAATTACATTTTAATGCTAATAATTTTGTTATTTTACTAAAGTACACATTTCGAGAGCAGTACTTTTACTTTGAAGTGCTTTTTGTTAAAGTACCGGGTGACACCGGAGGGTGATCATTATGGTGTATTTGGAAAGCAAACAGTGCCACAATAGTCCATTATTTCAACGCTTTCTTAAAGGTCACCTATCATGCTATTTTTAGGCAATAGCATAGGTCTCAGATATATAAAAAATATATATAAAACATGTCTATGAAGTCACTTCCTGTTTCAAAAGTGCTGATTTTGGGGATAAAGCTTTAAAAAATAAAATAATTGATAAATAAAAAGGAGGGGTCTGAGCTCATGCGGGACCCGGCAGCTACTGTTTAAACTAAATACTGCCGTGATGAAACGCCATATCATGGATTATCAAGGATCTGAAACAGTTTGGAGCTCAAAGGCTTTCTCTCTTGCCGGTTATACCACAAGGTGAGTTCCTTTTTACTTCCTGCTTCTTCACACACATGCTCTCCAGTACAGGTTAGCTCTGAGTGTTAGCGATGCTAATGTAAACACCGACCATAGTACGTCCAAAACAGTCGGGCATTGTTTCTGATAGCAACGTTTCTGATTGGCCCGTGGGTCCACATTTCAGATATTACGTCATATCGGCCGCAAATCTGGATCAGCTCCGTTGTTCCCCGTTTTTAGAGATTTGGGTACGGAGGAAAAGAGAGAGGGTTTTATTTTCTGACGCTGCGTGAGTTCCCCGACACACCGGGGACACATAGTGATGTATAAAAGACATCAAAAAGTGCATTTTGCATGATAGGTCCCCTTTAAGTCAAAGGTTATTTTTTATATTTTAAACAATGCTTTTTACTGCGCATTTTATTGTTACAAATTGCCCATTTTTAATCAGATTAAGAACGATGTACAAATGAAAGTCGGACACAAATATATAATTTAAATGATTTATTCAAGTTTGCAATATTTTGAACAGGCATCCACACAGTCACCTACTTTGTAATGTTCGATACCTCCCTGTAAGCCTCACGATATCCACCTCTCACCCACAACCTCACATACGAGCACTGAATGTGCATCAAAGTGATCTTAGGAAGGCAGATATAGCAAAAGATGAACGTAAACGACAAACGAGGCGATCGACATGTTTATTTCCTGGTAAGTCAACAATGGGTCCTCAATGTACACGCCCCGGATTCCTATGACGAAAATAATAGAATGTCGCCAGTTGTCATGACTCAAGTTATACTGCAACAACGACAAATGTGAACTCTGCTTTTTGCAAACAATGCGTCTTGTGATAACCTGTAACTATGACGAACATTTGATGACATTAAATAACTTTAAATAACTTTTACCTTGTGGAGATGTTCTCGGGACAGAACCAGCTTACTCCTCCGATGCGGGAAGAAAAAATGGTAGAACCCCTCCCCCCCCTCCTTTGTTTAAAAAAGAAAAAGCTTCACATTTTTTAAAATAAATATGTTTTGCAATTTTGTTCTGCTTTACATCTTGTCCATTAAAGTGCCATATTGTTCAGGTTCAATTACGAAACTATTAAAGTACGGGTTTGAGTCCGACCATATTAATTTGTGAATAAAATATTTGTAAATAATAATTAGAAGCTGAGTAATCGGCTGCAGAGCAAGCTGCTGACGTATGTGCTCAGTGGGCGGAGTTACAGAGACAAACATAACTTTTTTCTTATTTCTTAACATGATTGAGACTTATAGAACGTACACCCCTCAAGATTAACATAGTTCTACATGATTGATTCATGTTTCGACGAGAAACATGAATAAATTATGTTTCATATATTAAATGCATATTTGCAAATTGAACAACCCCACTTTCCCCTTTTTTTCAGTGTGGAGTGTCCGAGGCTGCGTCCCACAGCATTTTGTAAAAGACCTGGTAAGTGGGTTAAAAAACATCTGGCTAAAAGGACCGAGGTTGACTTTGTTTAAAATCGGCATGCAGGTAAAATTAGTATTCAAATGTTTTAAAAATAAATACTTAAAAGTGCTTTAAAAAAAACAAGTGCTTTTAAAAACAAGTGCTGGTAATAAAAATCACATCAACCCAATGTTAAATATAATATAAAACAAATATGTAAAATATAAAATACACACAGGTTAGTAGGCGCAGGGAGGAGAAATATTTTAAAGTAAAGTCAACCAAGTGTCCCTAAAAGTGTTTAAAACCCAGGCCGAGGTCTGAGAGGTGGGTGAGACATGGGACACGCCTCGGATGATGTTTAAAAATACTTTCAGGCCTTATTTCAGGGTGTTTCTCTGCGGGAGGCTCCAGCATCCATTTAAAATGGAAAGTAATGACTAAAATATAAATAGAACAATATAAACAATGTTTGAATAGAAAACGGGGGATTAATAATAAATAAAAAATAATAAAATATATTATCTCCTCATTTGGAATTGATAAAATGAGAAACTATGCAATACAGTGCAAACATAAAATAAACTGTGACATGTAACATGTAAGTAATAATATAATATGTAAGAAAAATATATAAAATGGTAGTAATAATAATAATAATACAAAGAAAACCATGCATTTTAAAGATTATAAAGGAGTCCAGGTGAGGAGGATTTGTAAAAGTAATGATAGGAAATATGTATAAATAATAAATACTACAATATAAATAAACAATACATTGATACATAAATAATTAGATAGTTAATTTAAAAAGCAATACCCTTAGGTAATGTATATATAAAACATAAAATAGGGTGGAACTTCTGGTTTGCCATCACCGCAGTGAGGGGGTCTAAAAACATCCGGAGGGGAGAAGCACACGTCGGGAGGACAGGAGGGACCTCGTTAGGGTTAGGGCGACGGCCCACTTGCAATGCCTTCGCGGACTACTAGTGGGCTGCGGCCCATAGGTTGGGAACCGCCGCCACAATCCACGCATCCACCCATCTTTCTATTGATTCAAAACGTAATCTGAAATATGAAACTGTATTTGTTTTCCTATTTATTTATTTACATTTTAAAATTATTTTATTACTTTATATATCAACCCTTAATGTGAACTTTTTTCTATACAAAATATATGATGTTAATTTCGTTCTTGAATACATAAATAAATAATAATACATTAAAAAAAGGTCTGAATTACGCGGCGGCCGCTGATTGGCTGAGCAGTGTCCCGGAAGTGATCGCGCGCGTGTGTCTGTGTGTGTGTGTGTGTTGAGTGCAGGAATCTGTCGGTAACATTTGTGTGTGTTTAGCGGCGGGTTTTCTGCTCTACAACATGGAAACGTTTAATAAACTAAAACAGTTTGACGCTTATCCCAAAACTCTGGAGGATTTCCGAGTGAAAACGTGGGGAGGAGCGACCGGTGAGAAGCGTTATTTATTAAGAGAGAAGAAGAAGGAGCCACTGTTAGCTGCTGATGCTAACAACAAGGCTAATTCATGCTTTAATTCATGATAAAACATACAGAAAACACACCGTTTTAAAGACCTAACATGGTCCCTTTAACGCAGTGTGACTCTGAGCAGCAGCAGCAGCATGTTCTCCATTAGCTGTTACAATGAAACATATCAATATATTATAACCAGGCTGGTGATTAAAAGGCAACATATATCATTTAACAAGGAAAGCAGAGGTGGAAGAAGTACCCAGATGCTTCACTTACGTACAAGTAGTAATACCACATTGTATAAATACCCTGCTAAAAGTAAATGTCCTGTATTAACACTCGTAATTAAGTAAAAGTACAGAAGTATTAGCATCGAAAGATACTTAAATCACCAAAAGTAAAAGTACTCTTTGGCCTTTTCCTAATAGTATATAGTATGTATGTCTAAGTTGACTTATGGGAGGTATGCTATATTTAACCCGGGTTTAAAGGATGCTTTCAGGATATTATAGCACATTATAATCTGATTTATTGTGCAGTTATCATTACACTTTATATACTTTGTGTACTATATAAGAATACGTAATTCCCCACAGCTGTAAATAGCTGAATACGCTTGAAAAATGCACCTTGAGACGCTTGATAAGTGCTTGATTTAGACCTTTGGAAAGGTGTAGGAACCCTGACAATAAAATGACACTTTATTGATCACTGGAGTACATTTTTTACCACTAGTTTGTTTGATGAATAGTTGGGCCGTGTCCAGTAGAAGTAGTCATGGATTCTGACCTGAGTTTCAACAGTCACATTAAAACAGTTACTAAATCAGCCTACTATCACCTAAAGAACATATTTAGGATTAAAAGACTAATGTCACAGCAGGATTTGGAAAAACTTGTCCATGCTTTTATCTTCAGTAGACTGGACTACTGCAATGGTGTCTTCACAGGTCTCACTAAAACATCTATTAGAAAGCTGCAGCTGATTCAGAACGCCGCTGCTCGAGTCCTCACTGACACTAAGAAAGTGGATCAGTCCTGTTCTGAAGTCTTTACACTGGCTTCCTGTGTGTCAAAGAATAGATTTCTAAATACTGCTGCTGGTTTATAAAGCACTGAATGGTTTAGGCCCAAAACACATTTCTGACCTCCTGCTAAATGATGAACCATCCAGATCTCTCAGGTCTTCAGGGACTGGTCAGCTTTCTGTCCCCAGAGTCAGAACTAAACATGGAGAAGCAGCGTTCAGTTATTATGCTCCAAATATCTGGAACAAACTCCCAGAAAGCTGCAGGTCCGCTGCAACTCTTACTACTTTTAAATCCAGGCTGAAGACTTTTCTTTTTGTCGCTGCTTTTAATTGATATATTCAGGCTTATCTTTTTAGGGTTGAAGTCCCCTACGTGTGCCGTTTTGGTTTCAAGACCCTGGTTCGCAGAGGACACCAAAAAAGTCCTAGAAAAACAACTTAAACTTAACTAATGTCGTTTAAAACAGAGGAATAGTTTTGTTACCCTGGGGTCAGATTATAATTTTCCAAAGGAGGGTTCATCGAGCATGAAACACTTGAGGTCAAAGACATTTCTGCTAAAAAAGTGAGCAATGATTGAGAGTCAGAGCTAAACATTTCAGATGTATCTCACACTGCACTGTGACTTTAATTCATGTACCTTTGTTATTCATGTTTGCTTTTAAATGAGTGTTTTAAAATGCCATTTCATAATATGTTTCTTAATGTCTTTCATGTTTGTAAAGCACTTTGAATTGCCTTGTGTTGAAAGGTGCTGTATAAATAAACTTGCCTTGTAAACCTCAGGGATAACGAACATTTCCCCTAATCCTAGCTACTTACTCTTGAATCTTGAATCTACATTTAATATTCACTCTTTTCACACTTGAACAGAATATATCCATAATAGAACAATGTGTTTATTTTTATATCTATATTTTAACCATTACCTGGCCTGGATTCTTATAAAAATGCAATTGGAAAAACATTAGAAAACTTCTAAACTCTCAGAGTGTGAACGAGAATCTAAATAACTGCTGATGACAATATTTTAAAAGTTGAAAGCATAATCTAAAGCAGGGGGGTCAAACTCAAACACACAGTGGGCCAAAATAAAAAAAGTGGGTACTAGTCGAGGGCCGGCCTGGTTCAATGTTTATTGCAGAACTTATTGAAATGACTTATTGCACATATTAAACCCGGAACTAACAAAGCTTACATTATTGCCTATAAAAACAACATTAAACATTAAATAATCAGTTGCATTCATTTCTTATGGCTCTATCTGCAGCTTTTCCAGAGTCAGTTCTTATGAGTACATTTTCCCACAGGCCAACAACAGCTTCAAGAAAACTATTCCCCTCAAAGAACAAACCAAACATGCCCTGTTGTCGTGAGAGAGAAAGTGCAGAAGGAAGCATCCATTGAACTCAGTGTGCTGCTCTGTGATGCTAGTTCAGATACTTGGCCTCTCATCTCGGGTGCAAGGTCATCAATGTTTGGGCTCAGGCTCTGAGCTGAGGAGACCCTCAGCCAGAGTTCCCGTTAGAATATTTGTTTGCCGGTCAACATGTCCGTTAAAGTTTAAATCTTCCGGACAAAATTTGAAAAGTGCCGGTCAAAGGTCTTCTTTGTTATTTATTGAGCTTTAAAACAAATTGATATGATTCGATATTAAACAAACTAATTATAGTAGATTAACTATTCTAAAGTTTTCAGTAATTTACAATAACACGGGAATAATAAACTGAGCGCTCTCTCCCTCTCCTGACAGCCCGTCAGTATCATGCAGCTCGCGGATCAGTAATGAGTGACCCGACAGTCAAACTAAACATATCTATAACTAGTTACGGTAGTTTGAGAGGTGATTAAAATAGCTACGTGTGATATTCTAACCTGAAGTGTGTGTTGTGTTCCGCTCACTGCTGATCATGCAGAGCTGCGTGTCGACTCGTCAGCAGCAGCTGATCTCTCTCTCCCGTCAGATTAGACTTCACTCGCGTTTATGTCCATATCGATCAGATCCAGCTAGTTCTAGCTAATGATAGGACTACCTGCTTATTAAAAGACACCTACACAATAAGCGTCGCTATGCAACCGGGTGAGGCCACAAAGTATAGCGCAGCATTATGCATTTGTTTACATGCCCACCGGAAACCCCGAGGCATTACCAACAGATCAACGCACAATCAACCCATACAGGACATCTCTTTCTCCACATTAAGTGTTAGACATTAGAATTGACTCTTCTTGTCTGTCACATACTGTGATGCCCCTGTGGGGTCATCAGTAGAGAGGGTGTGGCTGTTCTGTCTGTGCTGCATTGGCTGTAGTGATTGCATTGATAGCTATTTAAAGCCTCTCTGCTCCTCTCTGCTCCTCTCCCTGCTGGCACCCCGGTTTTTTTTAGTATATTATGAGTTTCTTCAGTTGTTTTACTTTGCGCACTTCAACACTCTCACACACATGTCCATACAATCCTCACCCTGGATTTACATTACTGATAAGACATCCACACCTCATACTTTACTGGTTTTGATTTGATTGTTAACCGTCGACATGGTGTGTCTCCTCTTTGTTGTGGCTTTTTGAGCCGGGTCATAACAAATGGGGGCTCGTCCTACGGGTTATTTGGTTAAAAGTTTGTGTAGTGCTCAGAGCACATGGCGTCATTTGAGTAGCTAATTAGTTGATGTGGTCCAGCTGTGTGCTGGCTTGGCGCTGCTATTTGGGGGACACATCATGTTTTTCGGGTTTCAGGAAGCTTTAGTGTAGTCAGGTTTTGTGTGCCAATCAGAAGATAAGATGTTGCTGCTTGTTACGCTTTTGTAAAGAGTTTCCCCCGCTAGGCTTATGTGGCGTTTCCCTTTGGGTTGCGTCTGTTTGTTTTTTTCATAGTGTTGTGGCGATGTGGTTAGTGTCAGCTGTTTTCGGCTCTGTCTCGGGGGCACATCCACGTGATTTCTTGGTGTTACCTGCGTGCAGGTCGCTCCATAACTCCGCCGGGTTCCAGTGCGTAATTACCCGCCGCAAGCCACATGAAGACTAGGTGAGATTAGGAAGATTTTGGTTAGGCAGTTAGGGGGAAAATTCTCCGTTGGGTTTTGTCTTTTGCCCAGGCGTGTTGACAGTGTAATACTTTGCTTTCTGATTGGGTATAGGTCATATATTATGGCTTCTTTGTCGGCGTTTGTGGATGCGCCCTCAGTGTCTTTCTTCGATGATTGCCAGAAGGCGCAGTTGGTCGAAATAGCAGAGCATTATAAAATTGCTGTTGTAGGGAGCAAGCGGAAACATGAGATTAAAGCTGTCATCGTGTCATCTTTGTTTGAGCAGGGGGTGTTGCAGAAGAGTGAGTCTGGTGCGGCAGGGGTCGTGCCGGTAGTGGTTCAGACAGCTGGTTTGACGTTCGAGCAGCAAAAGGAGCTTTTGGCCATGCAGTTTGATCAGGAGAGATTGCAGTTGGAGTTGAGGTTGGAGCAGGAGAAGTTGGAGTTGAGGGGTCAGCAGCAGGAGGTGGAGAAGCGTTAAGAGGTGGAGAAGGTGCTGGAGGTGGAAAAGATTAAATGTGAGGTGGAACATGCTAGATTACGGCTGATTGGAGAGGGCAAGCTTTCTCCGGTGGAGGATGGTTCTGATAGGTCGGCATCAGGTAGTGGCGATATTATTTCTTACTTGCGGTTAGTGCCAAAGTTTAATGAGCGTGACCCTGACATTTTTTTTACTCTATTTGAACGCATTGCAGAGGCAAGAAACTGGTCAGATTCGGACAGAGTGCTGTTACTTTAGTGTGTACTCACTGGGCGAGCACAGGAGGCCTATTCAGCTGTTTGTGGCGAAAATGCTTTGGACTATGCCAGAGTAAAATCAGCAGTGTTAAGTCATACGAACTGGTTCCTGAAGCGTATCGTCAAAAGTTCAGAAGTGGGGTCAAGGGGGATAAGCAGACGTATGCAGAGTTTATCCTTGATTTGACTTCTCATTTTCAGCGGTGGTGCGCGGCAGCAAAGGTTGCCAGTTTTGACGGTCTTTGTGAACTCATTGGATTGGAACAATTTAAAGATGTTATCCCTCAGCGTGTGGCCACTTATGTAAATGAGCAGAAACCTTCCACCACGCTTAGAGCTGCTGAACTACCGGACGATTTTGTGTTGACACATAAGGGCAGTTTTACTGAGAAGTGTTCTAGGGGTGATTGGAAACGTGGAGAAGATGATGGCTATGCCCGCGGTGGTGCAAAGTTTTCACCAGGCTCCTCCCGTAGAATTGCAGGTACGGGGCGACCCGAGGGGGCCAAAGTAGGCCTATGTCATTATTGCAGAGGAGGGGGTCATTGGAAGGAGCAGTGTCCGTTGCTGGAACCTGAGGGGAAGCCTCGTTTTTCATTACATGCTCCAGCCATGTGTTGTTCGGCTGTTTTGGTTAAAAAGCCTCAGGGTGTAGGATCGGGCATGGTGCCTGATAAGAAGCTGGTTTGTGCCGACTTGGATGTGGGTTCTGTTTTTGAGCCGTTCATAACGGAAGCCGTTGTATCGATGGTCGGTAGTGACAGGTATGTTCCGATTAAGATGTTGCAACATACTCATTTATTGTTGAGTCAGTATTGCCTTTTTCGTCAGAGACAGAGACTGGGGATTTTGTGCTGATGAGGGGCATGGAGATGGGCTTGATCCCTGTGCGACGTCATACAGTAGTGCTGGATTGTGAGCTGGTACGGGGAGTTGTGTCTATCGGCGTGCGTCCCGCGTTGCCACTTGATGGGGTACAGATGATTTTGGGCAACGATCTTGCTGGTAGTGCTGTGTGGGCGGGTGTGCCACCCGCCTGTGGTGGTTTGCAGGCCATTGGCATCTGTAGAGCCAGATGAGAGCAGTTTGCAATTTACAAGTGTGCCTCCAGTTTATACTGTTACGCGTGCGCAGAGCCGTAGGATGTCTACTGACCTACCTGTTTCGGAGTCTGGAAAAAGTCATCCAGCACGGTCCTTTGACTTTGAGATCGAGACAAAGAAGAAGGAGAAGACAGTCTAAGTGGTGAAGGAGAAGAAAGAGAGGAAACCCCGCAAAGCGAAGAAGAGGAGGCCGAAGGAGGTCGACGCGCCCAAGAGGCCGATGAGCGCCTACATGCTGTGGCTCAACGCCAGCCAACACAAGGAGGAGTGGGACATAAAGGCAGTGGGGGCGAAGAAGCAGTACGAAATCGCAAGGCAAGAGTTCAAAGACAGCGGCGGAGGAGGAACGTCCTCCAGTCCTAAGATAATCGGCCTGGCCGATTATCGGGGCCGATATTCCGCATTTGACAGATTATTGGTATTGGCCTTGCCGATAAAACTTTGGCTTTGATGCGGCCGTTTCTCTGGCTGCAGTCACCACTCTCTGTACACGAGCAATGTCCCGCTCATAGGCTATTACTGAAGTGTCAATCAACACTGAAGATTTTCCAGGCGGGAGCCAGCCAGAGAGGCGGGACCTTCTCAGATTACAGGCAGGTGCGAAGAACGCAGACAGAGGCAAGCAGCAGCGCTTAGCGGCAGAGCCATACATGTGTTTAGAAGGTAAATCAGTTGAAAGCCGAAGTTCAATAAACATCCCAATCCCCTCAGCTGAAATTGCAAAAACACCACGATTTTATGATCCAATTCTATCAGTTTCCCAGTTACACAGGGTCGCAGGAAGTCAGTCAGAGTTGGGGGTGCGTGCAGCGTCTCGCAGCGGAGTACTGTGGTGCGGGGGGGGGGGGGGCAGGTTGATATGTGAAGCTCATTAGCTAGCCAACGTGTATCTAGCAAATGTTTAGCAAAATATTAGAAGTGAGGCTACTAGACTAACGTTAGGTCTACTGTAATAGCCTCACTTTTAATAGTTTGCAAAACATTAGCTAGCACTAGTGTTTTGCAGTTGCTAGCAATTTATTGGGATTTTATGCTAGATAGACAGGCATTGGTTTGATATAATAAATTAAGCATTATTGTTAAGCATGTCAGCCTGCAGCCACACTTCCTGTCTCTCTCTAACTCATTGCAGATGGCTGCACTAAAGAAAAGGGCACAGAGAGGAAATCAGTTGTAAGATGTTTAAAAGTTCATTAAACATAATATATGCTTAAATGCATTTCAAAGAAGTTGTGTTGGAGTTTGTGTTATTCTACATTTTGACACCAAGATTTTCTGTTTTTACTGCAAATGCATATCGGTTATCGGTCTCCTTGATTACTAATAATCGGTATCTTGAAAAAGCCATATCGGTCGATCCCTAGTCCTGGCTGTGGTGATTGGTGATTGCATTGATTGCAGTGACTCAGGGCACCTGGGTCTGGTGCCCTGCAGCTATTTAAAGCCTCTCTGCTTCTCCCTGCAGACACCCCGGTTTTGTTGAGTATATTATGAGTTTCTTCCAGTGGCGAACCGTGTGTATCACAACTGGACCTTCTGTAGACACACCCACCCCCCTCCGCAGCATTATAATGTCCCTCTTTTCACTGAATTGTCGTCTTGAAAAGGGTACTCACAACAATTCCGCAACAACTTCATCTTCACCTGTTGCACTTGTCATTTCAACGTTAAAAACAATAAAACGGCATGAATTGCTTCGTCGCATTCATCTAGATCCTCTGTCTCGAGCCAGTTAACTCGCGGGCCTTCTAGAATACCCTGGAACCGAGGGGAACTCTGAAAGAACACGCCCATTGGCTACAAATCAATATATGATTGGTTGATCAAACTGTCAGTCCAAACGTACGCTCTCATTCAGTGCAACGGCCAGGGCCTTCGATCAAGGATGTAGAATACCTTGTTGAAGGATATTCTACCCAGAGACCCAGAACAAGATCTGATTGGTTGCTTTCTTTCTAACACAAAACCACTGAAATGCGTAGTGCATGGTCCGAGAAGGACAAACAAATCAACGTAACACTGTAATATTACAGATCAACAACACAGATACCATTCTCATTTATTCATTTTATATACATTTTATTTATATAATTAAATCGATTTTTTGTTTGTTTTATCTGAGTGTTCCTCGAAGTGAATACCTTGAAGGCCCTGACGGTTCGCCACTGGTTTCTTCAGTTGTTTTACTTTGTGCACTTCAACACTCTCACACACATACATGTCCATACAATCCTCACCATGCATTTACATTACTGATACCACTGACATCCATACCTCATACTTTACTGTTTTTGATTTGATTTGTTTGTCCTAAATAAACATCTTTTGGTAACCGTCGACATGGTGTGTCTCCTCTTTGTTGTGTCTCCTCTTTGTTGTGTCTCCTCTTTGTTGTGGCCTTTTGAGCCGGGTCATAACGCATGCTCTTTTGTCTGTCACATAAGTGGACAAGTTGCGCAACTGATGCGGTATTGCGCTAAGCGGAAATTACTTTGACCGGACACTTTGACGGGAGAGATTTAGATTTGCCGGTCTTCAGCATATTTTACCGGTCATAGTCCGGTAATTACCGGCTAACGGGAACTCTGCCCTCAGGATGGAGTGAAGGTGTGCGTGCAATATACCGGCGGGCCAGATCTAATATTAATTAGAAATGATCCTGCGGGCCGAAATTAAATCCACCAAGGGCCTGATTTGGCCCCCGGGCCTTGAGTTTGAGACCCCTGATCTAATGCATATTATTTAAAAACATTACAACCCACTGCTTGTGCTTTAACATGTTATTTATCTTGTTATGTAATGTGTATATTTTATTCTTTTTTTGCTAACATGTCCAGTTCTCTATGTTGCATGTTTTTATTGATTGTATTTAATTGATATTTTAAATGACATTTTGACTCATTAGGGTTTCTGTCCAGCGACTGCAGATCAAAGCCTCTTGACTAATTCATATACTCTAAGTCTAAGTAATGTGTCCCTGTTTGATAAATACATAAGAAGCGGGTCTGGGAGATCTTCTTCCAGACCCTCAGTGTGAACATATCTGATCTGATGTCTCTCTCTCTGCAGTGACGATCATCAGCGGGATCATCATGTTGATCCTGTTCGTCTCCGAGCTGCAGTATTATCTCACTAAAGAGGTGAGTCTTCCTCCTGTCACCTGACCGCCTCGTCAAGAAACACTTTGATTGGTCCTAGTTTGGGATGAGATAAGATATTCCCCCTTGTTATAAACAATCTGAGGCTTCTGTGTTGAGGATAAGATCAGAAGTACTGTATTGATCCCAATGTGGGACATGTTTGCGCTGCAGCAGCATACAAAGACAAGGCATTACATCAGAGACATTAAAAGACTAGTAATAAACAATCCCAAATGTAAACATCTCAATAGAAATAAAATGGCATTCAAAAAGTAAAACATGTGGAAATACAAATGTGTATATATAGCACTTTCCATCTCACACTAAGTGCTTCACAAACCAGCTATAAATGTAGAAATGTTGAATTACAAATGTACAGTGACGACATTAAAGCAGGATATTATACAGAAGTATGTGACGAATGGAATATTACATATTGGATTGGATATAAATGTACAGTGTGGTTTACTCTCGTCCCGGCAGCATGTGGACAATTATGGCGCATTTCCACTGCAGCGGGTAGCCCCGTTTAAGCGTCCTTAAGCGTTCTCAAGCGGCCAGGCCAGTTTTTGGTGGCCTTTCCATATAGCGTAGCACCGGCTAGCGGGTACTTTTTCCCTCTTTTCCCGGCCCCATAAAATCGTGGTTCTATCAGGCCAGGGCTGAACTAGTGACGTCAACACTCTCGACTGCTGATTGGTCAGAGAGAGAGAGAGAGAGAATCGTCACAAGATCGCGCGCGAGATCCCTAGCGTCGCATATATACCTAGAAGCAAGCTTGCAGCATTTTTGTAAACGGAGGAGCTACAAAAATGGCAACGTCAAAGGAAAGCACACCGTGGTCGACCGAGGAGGTGACGACGTTCCTACATCTCATTGGGGATGATCAAATCCAGCGGGAGCTCGACGGAACAACTCGAAATGTTAAAAAAAAAAAAACCGGGGCTACCCCGCTGCAGTGGAAATGTGCCATTAGATACAATACAGTTGTAAGAGCAGATTTAAGAGCAAGTCAAAAGTCTGCAGCTTCAGAGACAGAGACTGTTGTGTGGTGGGGAGGACACTCGAATTCCCTGATAAATGATTCATGGGCAAAGTTTGTCGTTTGTTGTATTTAATAAAGTAATAAAGAAAGTCAATACATATAGTGGAATGGATCTCAAATGCAGGAACAGAGCTGCTTATAACGTGGCTTTGCACCCAGAACACGGCTTACAGTCAAAGCCCTTTCACTTATTTGCATAACAAGCTTGAGATGTGCCTTTCTTATTTCCCCTCGTTAGAAGCAATCTGAAGCTTCTGTTTTGAGGGTAATAATAAAAACGCCTTTTGTTGAACGTAAAGCAGCGTTCAGGCTTCAGGAAAGTCTTCCTGTCAGACCGGTCCGACGACCACAGCACACTGACTGAGACCTTCAGGAATGCTGCTTCTGTTCCACTTCTGCTCTGTTTGTCGTGGTTTTCCTATGAAGCATGGCGTACATAAATGATCCTTAAAGCATTATATAATCATAGAATACAATACAGCTTCATCCTGAAAGCAAATACGTTATTTTGTCCGTCCAACACCCCTAAGATATTCACTTTATTGTCTATAGACCTTCTGTATTTTATTATGTATGTTGCATCGTTGGAGGAGCTCAGGTCAGAAGAATTTCATTGCCATTTCTACACTGTAGCTTTGTGCATATGACAATAACACCTTTGAATCTTCTTGTAATGTAAAACTGAGAAAAAGCAGATTATCTTCATATTTGAGAAACTTAAAACTGAATTTCCCGACATTTTTGCTGGAAAAGTTACTTTAAGACCTATTATTTCCTGATCATGGCAGCTCTGAGCCTCAAACATGTTTTGTGTTTTTTTTGTACACTTTAAATGAATTGTCCTTTCCCTGCAGGTTCACCCTGAGCTGTACGTGGACACGTCGCGAGGAGACAAACTCAAAATCAACGTAGACGTGCTTTTCCCTCACATGCCCTGCGCCTGTAAGTGGCTCCGCTGTTACCTAGCAACATGCTAACTGTTGGGAAAATAGTGAATGTCCTCTTCCAACATGAGAGTCACATGATAACAAAGGTATCCCAACTGTAGCTGTGAACATGACAGGATGTGTGATTACCTAGAAGAGCATCAGGACTGTTTGAGGCAGATGATAGCTATGTGATTAACATGATGATTCAGCCTCTATGGAGAGAGACATCAAGCATGCTCATTTCTGACGTGGAGCTAATCTGAAGTAAACATTGAATACTGCTTTCTATTCCTCCATCTTGTGACTGTGTAACTCCCTCTCTTGGATATCAGCATGTGAAGGACACTGTTCAGGAACAAGTCTCTGTATGTGATGACTCCTTCCATTCTGGAGAGGATCACAGATACATGGATCCTGAGGATCACAGATACATGGATCCTGAGATTGGGCTGCTCGATTATGGCAAAAATCATAATCTCGATTATTTGGGTCAATAATTGTAATTGCGATTATTAAATGCAATTATTCATTGACTTTGAAAACATCCATTTATTAGAGATTTTTTTTTTGAACAGTATGTTTTTAACAGTTGATTACCCTGAACTTTAAGTTTAATTCAACTGAAAAACCAAATAAAATAAAAAGAATAATCGTTTTATTTCGATTACGTTGTTTTCGTAATCGTTGCAAGCCATAATCGTAATCACGATTTAAAATACGATTACTTGAGCAGCCCTACCCTGATATTGAAGCTCAAGACGGTGACCAGTGAGATTTGTCTAACAGTAATCACCACATCCTATTATCTATAAACAGTTCTTCCTCTCTTCTCCCTCCTCTTCCTCTCAGATCTCAGTATAGATGCGATGGACGTGGCCGGCGAGCAGCAGCTGGACGTCGAACACAATCTGTTCAAACAGCGGCTGGACAAAGACCTGAAGCCTGTCACCAACGAGGCAGAAAAACACGGTAAAATCTCACTTTAATTTATCACCCTGACTTCAGAAATCAAAATGTTTTTCACTTTTAAGTTTGTAATCCATCCTGGAACAACAGTGTTTTCAAAGAGACCTCACAAAGCTTAAAAAGAATATGAATAATGGATGTGTACGGAGAAACCGTCTTTTGTTATTATAGCCCCAAATCACACATTTTACATTGGTTGTTTGGGAAAAACTCCTAAAGAAACCCAACAATAAACAGAGGACATTTTGTTATATTAAACTCCAGGAGAGCAACAAAAGAGGACCCTTTTTCATAGGATGTGCTATAAGTACATTACAACATAGACAGTCCAAAATACTAGAGAATATATATAAAGAGGAAGATGGATCCAGAGTAGGGCTGCACGATATTGGCAAAAACTGATATTGCGATATGAAAAAATACAGGACTTGAAGAAAAGACAGTTTTTTTTCCCCCGCAAACCATCCTGTCTTGAACTTTAATGCTCTACGATGGTATTTTTTTAGCTATATTTAAGCGGATGAAGGATTTTAGTCACAGACGTCTGGATCTTAAGTTATCAGAGCAACAAGCTGAGCTAGCTCGGTTAGCAGCGCCGAACTGGGGAAACACATGAAACCACTTTATTCAGTGTTTTTACCTTTAATCACCGGGTCCGGTTGCTTTGGAGATTTGATTGTGATCGGTGGTTTGCTGTCACTCACTCAAGCACCCTGACATGAGAGCTGCGCAAGTTTTCCTTTTGTAGCAAGCAGCAAAACGAATTGTAACATGACGTGTTTGAGTTAATTTGCCTACTTAAAGAGCAACTTGCAGGTTTTTTTTTTTTCTACATTTATGCTTAAACTTGCTTGAAAATTACAATTAAAAAAGTGAATGCAGGATTTGATATGTTTTACGAGACATAAGGGCAGTGTGGGGGAAACCTCTGTGTAGCAATGCAGTGGGAGTCACCGACTCATGAAGGAGACACGGGAAGAGCAGGAGCTTTGATGTCAAACACTGATGGTTTATTTGGAGCTTCGGCCGGAGGATTCACATCACAAGTCCAAGAGCCAGAGGTTCTGACTTCACGGGAGAGTTGCCACGTCAATTCTGGAGCGCCTCTCTCTCGTCAGCCCATTTAACTGGTTTCGCAGAGAGTAATCAACATATTTGAGAAGATAGCCTAAACAGTTGGGAACACTGAGTTACTTGCGTCTGACACTTATGGCCTTGAAGATTTCACACCTTGGAGTCCACAAACACAGAGAAGGAAGTGTCCCAGTGTTCCCACAACAATAGACCATCTGTGACCTAGGGTTGCCCGGTCATAGAATGGGAACAACAATCACGACAACATTATGGCTGAAGCAGCCGATCTCCTTAAAGGAGATAACAGACGTCAGGGTTGGTCATGCACGTCATATCTAGGAGTCTAGGACAATTATTTCCCTAACAGTTATTTCCCTAACAGGCAGGAATTCAGAGGGAAAGGAGCAATTTTGTGCTCTGCTCTTAAAAACGACTTTTAAGGTCATACGTCAAACGCGTCATATTACATCACAAAGATCTCCGCTCTCTGACCGCGGGAATAGTTAGTAGTTGAATTGAGGAGTTGTGTTGAGCGGTTGTGTTGAGCAGTTGTGTTGAGCGGTTGTGTTGAGCGGTTGTGTTGAGCGGTTGTGTTTTAGTGAGCTGGTATTTTTCGGTAGTTTTACATTGTATTTCACCATTTGTAATCATGGTGCAGTATTGTGTTTGTGCAGGTTGCACAAATACCAGCCTGTCAGGACAAACGTTTATCAGGAAACCGTATTACATCTCTCTCCCCCCCCCCCCCCCCCTTCCCTGCTCTCCTGCTCTCTCTCTCCCCTCCGGTACACAGCACCGTGAGGTAGTATGGAGTTGCATTAGGTAACGCGAGATACGGCTGATACTTGAGCATTAGTTTCTGTTATGGATCAGTATCAACAGTCCTGCCAGTAACGTTACTATATTATCAATGCTACTTTAGTTATAGCCTGATATATGATTGCTAACTTTACAATGTTGTGATGTGACCGACGTTAGCTAACATTAACTGTAGCTAACGCCGGTCACTCACCAAGACAGCTGCCCTGTTCTCCACTGGTTCTCCTCACACCACAGCTCAATTTCTCTCCGATGGCCGTTATTTCTTCTAATCCTTGGCTGCTCCTGGTCTCTTGGACGCATAGCAGGCTCATAATTATATGGTTGTGGTCCGTCATATGCATTCGAATATACATGTTCAACTTCTTCTGTGTCTTCTGTGTTGAAACTAGCATTGGGATCCATGTTTATTAATACGTTACACCGGCCGCTCTCCCCCTTGTTTCCCCTTTGTTACGTCACACGCGGGAGGTCACGTGGGGAGGCTTTTTTGATGTGGAAGTAAAAATGTCTTACAAAAACGACGCCAGATGTCACTGTAGTGTATATTTATGTATATATTTTTGAAAATCTAGTGTATTCATCATTTTCCTACACATTTATTCACAGGTGTCTCTAACCTGGAAGTTGCTCTTTAATATCGCACTGTGTGTGTGTGTGTGTGTGTGTGTGTGTGTGTGTGTGTGTGTGTGTGTTCCTGCAATGTGTGTGTGTCCTAAAAAATATATATATATCGTGCAGCCTTAATCCAGACTGATGTCAACAATCTTCTGGGTTCGACCAAAACTAGAAATAAAGATCGTCAGGCTTGAACTCAGCAACAGGTCCTCTTTCTGCAGACAGGAAATACCTTCAGTTGGAAAACCAACTTTTTGTAGAAAAACAAATGGAAAAATGTCAGGACTTTTTATGTAAAATATGTCAGTAATCGTTAAACAGTAGTGTGCCAAGACTTGGAGCTATTTTCTGAAGTCTTTTTTGACTAATTATACATTCATGTGACCTCTCTGAAGTCTACATATTCTGATAGCTTAGTTTGTCCTGAAAGTAAAGATGTGTTTTGACTCGATTACAGGGTTCATGTTTTACAGGCTCTTTTACACAAGGCGAACAAAGCATACGTACGTAGCATAAAGGCTTAAAAAAATAAAAATACAAGGTTATATTTGATGTTTTCCGGTGGTTTCAGGTTGTTGAAATAGATATTAAATTAAAACACTGCACAGGGACAGGCTGCTCCTCTTCCTTTGGTAAACAGAAGGAAGTCGAACTGGATCATTTGCATGTGCACATATTTTAATTTGCCTACAGTTGCACGGCTGCAAAAGTCAAATGAACCAGGATGCAGTTGGTTTGGTTTGTTTTTGCAAGCCAGCGTCTACTTACAAGTTGTTTTATTTGTTAGCAAACAACAACAAGATAGCTAGTTGAACAACAAGGCAATTGAAAAAGCTTTACTAGAAATATGAACCCTTAACATCCTGTATCCTGGAGGACAAAAGGCCCAGCTAAGGTTATACAACTGGGATAATGACACACAGATGTACTTGAGTTTTAATCAGATAAGCAGGTTTAATAACAGTCTACTGTGAGGGTAGGATGGTTGTAATATCGGCGCAACATGGATATAAAACCTCTGTAATACGGGGGGGAAATGGGTGCACCATGAATGTAATGACGGTTCAATAAAAGTGGTAAGGTGGACAAAAGTCTGTGTAATTTTAGCCTAGATACATTAGAAAATAGCAATGACTTTTTTCAAAATGTGTTCATGTGCTTACCCGTTTAAGGGTTGTTACGTCCCCACTAGGGATGAGGACATGCAACACACACCAGTTGGAATTGGTATAATTATAAATGGTTTATTTTAAATAGCAGCGGTAAACAAAATGGCAGGCATGCAGCCTGGAACAAACAAAAAGGGCACAGGTTGACAAATAACCAAACAAAAGGAGGACTCTAAAACAAAGGAGTCTAATGGCATACAAGGAAATAACACTATCACACTGTGATGGAAACTTCTGTGCAGCAATGCAGAGCCAAAGCTCAGGAAAGGATGGAAGCTGGAGCGACTTTAGTCAAACACTGATATTTATTGAGTATAATACGGCCGGAGAGATCACACAGTATATCACACTTCATGTGAGCCACCATGCGACACTCTGAAGACAAAGTTAAACATGGATCTGTATATATGAAAAGGAGGGACTATAGAAAGCCCGCCTTTTCCTATCTTAATCATTGCCAGACATTGGAACAAAGACCCCTTTGTGTTTACAACCTCACCATGAACCAAACTTCCCCCACAGGAAGGCAGAGGACCTCTTGACCTGTGTCCTCCTCAAGTTACAGGCAAGAGCATATGCGACTTAACGAAAAGCATATGTTTGTAATTTGACAGGTTCTCAGGAAAGCTGAGAACCTCTAGACACAAAGTGATCGGATTAAAATATTCTCTGACACACACTAAATAAGAAACTAAACAAAACCTCACTTTAAAAGTGGTACAACTAACACAAAGAATCTATACAAAAACACAGCTAAACTAAAGGCAACAGTCACAACATCCTAAGCTACTCTAAGCACTAACTAAACTACTCTAGACACTAACACACAATATCACACAGAGATGGGCACACAAGTTTAACCACAGTTCTAAAGACCAAGTAGCGAGAGGCGTCTGTCCCACATCACAGAGCCTCCGATGCGCTGCGATTGGAGTGCGTCGGGCACAGCGTGCTCCAATCACAATCCTCCGGGGGCGGACCAGGAGATGGCAGCCAATGACGTCAGGGCAATCACACTGCTCATTTACATACAACATAGATTAACACAATAAAGACGACCCGGAAGGCAGCAGCCGTAACAAGGGTTAAAAGCATCCGTGCAACAGAAACACATTTAAAAACAGTCATTAAAGAGCAACGAGAATATTAATTCAAACGCAAGACGGGTGTAAAAGAAACGGGACCGTGCGGTGTCAGAAAGGAACAATATGTGAAGACAGCTGCAAAAAGGAAAGTCTTGATATTAAAGAAGTGAGTTTTAACACAATTAAGCATCATGTTTGATCTTTGTTCAACCTGGAGTTTCGCCCACGTCCTCTAATGCCACGCAGCTCAACTCGTGTTTTCTGGGTAATTGAAGTGCTCGTGTTTCAGCTCATCGTCTTGGCGCCATGTTCTCACGAGTGAAGCATGATGATTTATTTTATGTTTTTGGTGCAGATCTCGGTACGGCGGACGATGGGAAAACGTTCGACCCGAGTTCACTCGACCCAAACAGATGTGAGAGCTGCTATGGAGCGGAGACTGAAGACCTGAAGTGAGACACACACACACACACACACACACACACACACACACACACACACCAGAGACTGAAGACCTGAAGTGAGACACACACACACACACACACACACACACACACACACACACACACACACACCAGAGACTGAAGACCTGAAGTGAGACACGCACACACACACACACACACACACACGCACACACACACACACACACACACACACACACACACACCAGAGACTGAAGACCTGAAGTGAGACACACACACACAAACACACACAAGCACACACTCGCAACACACCAGAGACTGAAGACCTGAAGTGAGACACACACGCACGCACGCACACACACGCACACACACACACACACACACACACACACACACACACACACACCAGAGACTGAAAACCTGAAGTGAGACACACACACGCATACACACAAGCACACACGTGCACACACACACACACACACCAGAGACTGAAGACCTGAAGTGAGACACACACACGCACACACACCAGAGACTGAAGACCTGAAGTGAGACACACACACACGCATGCACACACATGCACACACACACACACACACACACACCAGAGACTGAAAACCTGAAGTGAGACACACACACGCACACACACACCAGAGACTGAAGACCTGAAGTGAGACACACACACGCACACACACACCAGAGACTGAAGACCTGAAGTGAGACACGCACACACACACACACACGCACACACACACACACACACACACACACACACACACACACACACACACACCAGAGACTGAAAACCTGAAGTGAGACACACACACACACACACACACACACACACACACACACACACACACACACACACACACACACACACACACACACACCAGAGACTGAAAATCTGAAGTGAGACACACAAACACACACAAGCACACACTCGCAACACACCAGAGACTGAAGACCTGAAGTGAGACACACACGCACGCACGCACACACACGCACACACACACACACACACACACCAGAGACTGAAAACCTGAAGTGAGACACACACACGCATACACACAAGCACACACGCGCACACACACACACACACACCAGAGACTGAAGACCTGAAGTGAGACACACACACGCACACACACCAGAGACTGAAGACCTGAAGTGAGACACACACACACGCATGCACACACATGCACACACACACACACACACACACACACACACACCAGAGACTGAAAACCTGAAGTGAGACACACACACGCACACACACACCAGAGACTGAAGACCTGAAGTGAGACACACACACGCACACACACACCAGAGACTGAAGACCTGAAGTGAGACACACACACACGCACGCACACACATGAACACACACACACACACCAGAGGCTGAAAACCTGAAGTGACACACACACACACAAGCACACACCAGAGACTGAAGACCTGAAGTGAGACACACACACGCACACACACACCAGAGACTGAAGACCTGAAGTGAGACACACACACACACACACACACACACGCACACACACACACACATGCACACACACACACACACACCAGAGACTGAAAACCTGAAGTGACACACACACACACCCGCACACACACCAGAGACTGAAGACCTGAAGTGAGGCACACACACGCACACACACACCAGAGACTGAAGACCTGAAGTGAGACACACACACACGCACGCACACACACACACACACCAGAGACTGAAAACCTGAAGTGAGACACACGCACGCACACACACACACCAGAGGCTGAAAACCTGAAGTGAGACAAACACACACACACGCACAAGCAGACACGCGCACACACACACACACACACACACACCAGAGACTGAAAACCTGAAGTGAGACACACACACGCACACACACAAGCACACATGCACACACACACACACACACCAGAGACTGAAAATCTGAATTGAGACACACACACGCACACACACACACACACACCAGAGACTGAAGACCTGAAGTGAGACACACACACGCACACACACACACACACACACACCAGAGACTGAAGACCTGAAGTGAGACACACACACACGCACGCAGACACACACACACATGCACACACACACACACACACACACACACACACACACACACACACACACCAGAGACTGAAAATCTGAATTGAGACACACACACGCACACACACACACACACACCAGAGACTGAAGACCTGAAGTGAGACACACACACACGCACGCAGACACACACACACATGCACACACACACACACACACACACACGCACACACACACACACACACCATAGACTGAAAACTTGAAGTGAGACACACACACAAGCACACACACACGTGCACACACACACACACACACACACACCAGGGTTTCCGTTAGCCGGTAATTACCGGTTTTTAGCTGGTAACATTTATTAAAAACCGGTAAATTCAAAACCTGCCGGTCAAAATGTCTGGTAATAATTAAGGATGCTCCGATAGATCGGCCGCCGGTCATTATCGGCCGATATTCACTCTTAATAGTTTGATCAGTGCTCTCTATAAAGGCCGATCAGGAGAGCTGGATCTGATCGATATGGACATAAACGCGAGTGAAGTATAACCGGACGCGAGAGAGAGATCAGATCAGCTGCTGAGTCAGACCGAGACACGCAGCTCTGCATAATCACCTGAAGCCCCGCCTCTGTTTAGCGAGCTGCAGGAGCTGCATGAGAAACTGACGGGCTGTCAGGAGAGAGAGGGAGGGAGAGAGAGGCTCTGTTTCTCCCGTGTTATTATTCAAAGTTGATGTAAACTTTTCAATAATGTACGTTATCTACTACAAGTAGTTTGTTTGAATGTAATAATTATGTTGTTTGTTGTTTGTGGAATAATTTATTGAAAAATGAATCTGAATTTTTCGATCTGTTACGATTATAAACTGAAGCAATATAAAAATGAGCCCCGTGAACTGAGTTTTAAACATCAGCATATCTGCTCATAGTCCGGTAATTACCTGCTAACGGAAACTCTGCTACACAACTCTTATTATTATTCGTGAAATATGACCGGTAAGTTTCAAATTTGTCCGTTAAAATAAATTCTGCCCGGACATTTGACCGGCGAGAAAAAATCCTAGCGGAAACCCTGACACACACACACACACACACCAGAGACTGAAGACCTGAAGTGAGACACACACAAACACACACACACACACACACACACCAGAGACTGAAGACCTGAAGTGAGACACACACACACACACGTTCTTCAGAAATATATATCGAACAGTTTAAAATCAGGTCCAAATAATGTATAGTTTTTGTAGAGACACTAAATATAAATATACAAATATTAAGATGTAAATAAGAGTGTTGTTATTCACTTTGTGTGTGTGTGTGTGTGCCTGTGTGTGTGTGTGTAGATGCTGTAACACGTGTGATGATGTTCGGGAGGCGTACCGGAGGCGCGGCTGGGCTTTTAAGAACGCCGACACCATCGTTCAGTGTAAGAGAGAAGGATTCACGCAGAAGATGCAGGAGCAGAAGAACGAGGGCTGCCAGGTGTACGGCTTCCTGGAGGTCAACAAGGTGAAAACACACACCTTTAGTCGTTCTCTCACCG
>CM053260.1:29439037-29574037 GCA_028583405.1 Pogonophryne albipinna
GATACTTGGTCTTCTCATGTTCAGCGCATCGAGCTGTTGTTTGAACGATTGGCGGAGGCACACCTGACTATTAATTTGGCCAAATGTGCCTTTGCAAAGGCCACAGTGACATACCTTGGCCATGTGGTGGGTCAGGGTTGTGTGGCTCCAGTTCTGGCCAAGGTCAGGGCAATATCTGAATATCCACAGCCCACAACCAAAAAGGAACTCCAAAGGTTTCTGGGTATGGTGGGTTACTACAGGAGGTTCTGTGAACATTTTTCCACTACAGTGTTTCATCTGACTGAACTTCTTAGGGGTAAGGTAAGATATACTTGGTCGGTTGACTGTCAGAGAGCGTTTGATAACGTTAAATCTCTTTTGTGTTCCTCTCCGGTACTGGCTGCTCCATGTTTTGACCGACCTTTTAGTCTCGAAGTAGATGCAAGCCAGGTCGGAGCGGGTGCGGTTTTGCTCCAGGGTGACAATGAGGGGGTGGTGAGACCAGTCAGTTTCTTCTCAAAGAAGCTTAACTGCTACCAGAAAAATTACTCAGTGATTGAGAAGGAAGCATTGTCACTCATCTGGGCGTTGCAACATTTCAATGTATATGTGGGAGCAGGAGGACCAATTGTGGTGTACACAGATCATAATCCTCTGACTTTTCTGCATTCAATGAAATGTCCTAACCAAAGATTGACGAGGTGGTCTTTGTTCCTCCAGGCTTATAATCTGGATGTTAGGCACATTAGGGGATCGGACAATGTTACTGCTGACGCGCTATCGCGTGCTCCATGGCACTAAGTAGGTGTTAGCTGGACCTTGATGTTTATTTATTACCTGTGTTACTGTTGGCTAAATCGTTCTCGCTCTGCCCATCTTTTTAAAGTGTGCTTCTCAGATATCTGTGTTGCTAAGGATGTGGCTGGTTGCTGAAGGTGGAGTTGCGGTAATAGGTGGTATGTTACCATTAGGGTTCGTGAAGATAGGGATATATATATATATATATATTTTTTTTTTTTTTGTTTGATGACTCTTTATCTGGGATGGGGTTGGCTTGTTATATCGGTGGTCCTGGGGACACCGATTTTAAGGGGGGGGGTGTGACGACCCCTGCCTGTGTGTGTGTGTGTCTTTAAGGTTCTCTCCTGTGGCTGATCAGGGGGGATTGCGGACACCTGGCGGCTGTGACTGGAGGGTTAAAAGAGCCTTGACTGAGATCCACAGGCTCTCTCCCCGCCGAGGACCGGACCTCGGAGAGCAGCCACGACGATTATTATTATTTGTTTTGCTTTGCCCTTTGGTTACTTTTGGCGCAATAAATACCTTTTTCATATACGTGCTGGTCCTTCCCACGCTTTTTGTTATGGCTAAGAGCCAGGCCATGACAACCACATATAATTGTAGTAACATTTATATCTAACATTTATATTGACATGACCAAAATTGGGACACCAGGGTTAAAGTGGTTAAACATAACGACTGGCATGAACTTGACTGAATACCATGGGCTGGAATATCAGTGTATCAAGTGTATAAAAAACAAAGTTGGTCTCTGTGAGGTATCTATATTACTTTGTAAGGGTAAAACCCCAGCTCGGTTCAATATACCAGATCCAGTGAACAGAGATAACAGTACTCGAGTTTCAAGTTTACTTGCTGCAAGGAGAATCGGCGAGTGACATGCAATGTCCACTCCTTAACCAACTCTACTGCCTTGTCTCGGTGCAGCCTTTTTATTCAAAAATACAGTTACATATCATGCATGAGGAAGTGGCTATGACCAACGCCTTTGTTGTCAATGGGAGTCTTGTGACTCGCAGTCATGTGGATGTGTGTGTGTGTGTATGGTCCAAGGAACAGACTATTCTCTGTTCCTCTTTTCTGACCACGAGTCTTTTGTAACACATTTATGAGAACACATTATGAAAACATATTTATCCTTCAATAAACTCTAACATTCCCTCCTGTTTTTCATAATTACTAGCTGGTTACAGTGTCTTTATTACTTTCAGAATTAATTAACTTGTTTTTGACATTTTCGAACCATTCGTCATATGACAGACAGTAACCTAGCTTTAAGTCTTACACATTGGAGGTTAGGTGAGTATACCAGGCATTTGTCATCCTAGGGGAGCGTGCAGTTTTGTCGTTGTAGTTCCATGGGTCATCGTTGAGTAGTGACCATTTTTTCTCTCGATGGACTTCTTCTTTTGTTGAGGATTCCTCACTCAATTGTCTTATAGTCATTAGCGTCAGACCCAGCAGGGCCACTACGAACAACACCTCTCCCAACATAGTCTATTTGTGATAGTGGTTCTGTTGTTTTCTTCACCGGGGTTGAGACCAGTATTTCCTAATGAAACACCGCCCTTTGTAGCCGGACTTCCACCACTTATCCGTCGTTAAGTTGGAGAGGTATTACCTTTTTGCAGTGGCTCTGATGTATCCATGTAGTTCTTTCGGCGATTTTTAGTGCAGTTGGTGTTGTCAGCAGTACCGTGTAGGGACCATCCCACCGTGAACAGTGCCAATGCTTCCTCTTAATCACCTTCACGAGGACCTGGTCACCAGTCTGCACTCGAGTATCCTGTAAGGGAGTAGAAATGTCTGGGAAGTTATTTGTTCGAGCTATCTCATTGCTTCTGAAGAGTCTGCTCATCCATTCAGCTAATGTAGTCTCTGCCTCAGCATCATCCTCCTCCCTCACCTCGTCTGTGATTGGTAGTCTGAATTGCCTTCCTGTTATGATCTCAAAGGGAGACAACCCTTTTGCCGTGGGCGTGATTCTCATGCATGTTTCTACTAGAGACACACATTCCACCCACGGTCTTCCTGTTTCCTCCATTGTTTTCCTTAGTCTTAACTTTACTGTTCCGTTTGTTCTTTCCACTAAGCCTGCACTCTGTGGATGATATGCACAATGGTTTTTTAATGTTATCCCCATATGTTCGGACAGTTTGGTAATAACCTGATTTACAAAATGGGAACCATTATCACTGTACAGTTTCTCTGGAATACCTCTGTTTGGTATTATTGTCTTGCATATGGCTTTTGCTACGGTAATAGCATCTGCATGTTTTGCTGGGAATATTTCAACCCACTTTGAAAACGGACATATCATTACCAAACAGTATTTGTACCCTTGGCATGGTGTTAGTTCGATGAAGTCCATATGCATGTGTTGAAACGGGTATGTTGGTGGAGGGAACTTTCCTCTCTGTGGTCGCTCATTGCCTTGAACATTGTGTCTGCAACATACTACACAGGCTCTACAAAAGTTTTTAGAACATTTAATGTAGTTGTATGTATGGAAGTGTTCATTTATTATTGTCACCATCCCTCCTGTTGAGACATGGCACGGCCCATGACTCAAATGAGCTGCTGTTTTGTAGAGACCAACAGGGAGTACTATCTTGTTGTTTATTCTGAATGTTCCCTCAGGGTCTGTGGTTGCACCATCTGTCAACCATTTCTTCTTTTCTCTGTCGGGTGCGCTTTAACCCGCCTCCAGTTTGCCAACCGTTTTTGTCATCTGTCCATTTTGTTATCCTGTTACCTCTAGCCACTAATAAACCTAAGTCTCTCCATGAAGTCCCTGGGCCCCTAGCTACTGATATGTGTGGCGTGGAACCTGGTTCCATTATCAAGGCAGTGGTTGATGGGACCCTAGCGTCAATTGCAACATCCCCGTGTTGGTTTGCATACATCGAGTGGAACACTACCCTCTGTGGTGTCAGTCGATGCACGAGCACATCATAGTCTTTATCTGGGCCAGGGGTGTTCTTGTACTTTAGTGTAACGTGCAATGCGTCAGGTTTCATTACTTCTTGGCCATGTTGTGGGGTGAATAGCGTTAACAGGTGTTCACCTGTGTTTGTCACGTCAGGTTGTGGCATGTCTAGTGACCAGTAGTAGTTGGGGGTGTTTATGGATTTTTGAAGGAAGACCTGGTCTTCCACCTTTTCTCCGGGCCCTACTGCTCGCATTCCCCCTTTGACTGGTATTACACTGATTTTTAACATTTCCATGCCGTCTCTCCCTAGCAAATTGACAGGGCAGTTTGAGATGAACACAAATTTGAGGGATGCCTGGAGGCCTGACCTTCTATCTTCCATAAAAAGTGGCTTTGAAATCGACCTCTGATTTATGTGTCCATTTGCTGATTTTACAAACATAGTGCCAGTTGGTGGCCACATTCTTTGGACCTCTTTGTTCACTACTGATGAGTCTGCACCGCTGTCACATAAGAATTCTAATTTTTCCCCATTGATTTCGATTGTCCTGGTAGGTTTAATACTGTTGTCCGATAGATTCAGTAATACTTCAGAAAGGTCAATGTGATGTGTGTGGACGTCCTCTTCTTTCTTTTCTACGTCTAGTCAGTTGTCATAACTATGTGGGTTATGTGAAGGGGGGGGTCATATCTTTCGTCTTTGTAATGTCCCTTTTGTCCCCCTTCTTTGTTCTGTAGTCTTTGTTCCTCACAGTCTCTCGCCATGTGCCCCTCCTTTCCGCACCTGTAGCAGAGGAATTTGCCTTCTGCGTTTCTGCCTCCTCCTCTGCCTCTGCCTGTTCCTCTACCATTCCCTCGTCCTCTGTTAAACCCGCTTTCCCCTGTCCTGGTCCCACAAAGAAAATCTGATTTTCTTCCCCTTCTTCTCCTATGAAGAAAGCTGATGCTGACGCTTTCTTATGTCTTTTTTCTTTGATCTGGGTTGCTGCATGTTCTGCATAATTTAGGCACTCTTGTAAGTCGCATGTCCTATGGTTGACATTATGCTTGCGGATAAAGTCAGCAATACCTGGGTGGAACCCATTCATCAGGCTTTGTTTAAGCTGCTGCACATATGGGGAGTCAACAGCATTGTGGGTGAATTCCGCTATGGATACGGAAACAATCTTCCATTCTGATTCTGAAATCTTGTATTGACTCTTTTTCTCCCTGTCTACACCCTGAGACTTTAGTAAAGTCTCGTCTCAGTGCAAAAACCCTCTCGATTGAGGCATTTACGAGAGCGAGTGCATTGAGGAGGTCCTGGTGACCTGGTTCTATGGGGTTTCCATCGGGCCGGGACCCGGTGAAATCTCCCTTTACCCTGGCCCATTCGTGGCCAAAGATTGTCATAAGGGTTCTTAAAACTTCATGTCCATTTAAACCATATGACGCTATTAATGCAGTATGGTCAAGGACAAACTGCGCCGGGTCCTGTTTGTATGGAGTCAGTCCCTCACAAGCCTTTTTACACTCATCCATTGTCCATGGGCGGAACACTCTTAACATTCTTTCTGGTCATCGCCAACTCCATAGTGCGGGTTGGCCACTTGTACTAATGGATAAGCGTCACCCTGACATGCTGTTCCGTCGAAGGATCTTTCTGCTTCTCTTAATTCTTCAACAGGATATAACTTGGTTCCCCCTTTATCATTTCTAGTGTGCAGTGGGCTTAATGCATCTGCCATTTCTTTGTCGATGCGTTTTTGTGTCTCTCTTTCCCTGTCTTTTCTCTCTTTCTCTTGCTTCCTTTTTATTCTTTGTTCCTGCGCTTTGTGTTCTTCCACTATCGCTCTCTCTTTCTCGCGGCGTACAGCGTCAACTGACCCTGACGCCCTGTCTCCTCGTCTGCTTTCACTAAAACAGCCGCTGCTATCATACCTTCCTCTGCTCCACCTGTCCTTTTATGGGCTTGTTCAGCCCATATAGCTGCAACCCGTAGTTGAGCTTCTAACTTCTTTCTTTTCTTGCCTTGTGTTGTTCCAGCTGTTGCTGCTCTCAATTTGTCGCTTAATTCTCTTACTGCTGTTTTCTCCAGCTTCCCTTGGAAGCCGTACTGTTTATACCATTTGCTACAATAAATGGTGCTGCCGTGACTATATATTTCCATATATCTCATGTCCCCTGTAGCGGCAGGCTTACTCCCATCGGACCCCATGATTCTAGCTTGGTGTTCCTACTGGACAACGTGCCGGTCGGAACCTAATCCCTAATTCACCACTACGTGTACTTCAACTGACCACAGAGTTTGTGTTAGCACCGTTAGGTTTCCACTCTGTGCGCTGATTCCACTGGTGACACTTTTACACACCGCTTTCACTCAATCATTCACAAGTGTACCCAAAGCACGTCAATCCTCCTTTTAGGCGGAGTAGCCTTTCTCTATCAACGTTTTATCACCCTCCTTAACGGTGGAGTAACCGTGTCTATCAACGTTTTATCACCCTCCTTAACGGTGGAGTAACCGTGTCTATCAACGTTTTATCACCCTCCTTAACGGTGGAAACCGTGTCTATCAACGTTTTATCACCCTCCTTAACGGTGGAGTAACCGTGTCTTACCCGTTATCTGTGGTCACCGGTCCGGTTGGATTCCGTCAATCGTGCCTAGGATGAGGGAGGTTGGACATATAAGCACCGGCCCGGCCACGAATTCTGCGTCCCGGGTCTTTCTCGGGGTCGGCTGATGATCCCGGCTGTCGACAGACTACGGCGTGTCGTCCCCTTCCTCCTTCCCGTCACGATGTGTTGGAATCGGCTCGAAGGACCAATTAATGTGAGGTATCTATATTACTTTGTAAGGGTAAAACCCCAGCTCGGTTCAATATACCAGATCCAGTGAACAGAGATAACAGTACTCGAGTTTCAAGTTTACTTGCTGCAAGGAGAATCGGTGAGTGACATGCAATGTCCACTCCTTAACCAACTCTACTGCCTTGTCTCGGTGCAGCCTTTTTATTCAAAATACAGTTACATATCATGCATGAGGAAGTGGCTATGACCAACGCCTTAGTTGTCAATGGGAGTCTTGTGACTCGCAGTCATGTGGATGTGTGTGTGTGTGTATGGTCCAAGGAACATACTATTCTCTGTTCCTCTTTTCTGACCACAAGTCTTTGTAACACATTTATGAGAACACATTATGAAAACATATTTATCCTTCAATAAACTCTAACAGTCTCTGTGTATGAAATAAGAGTGCTGTTGTGCTGTTTCTAACGTATATCCCACAGAACGTAGCTCAATACAACAGTTAAAGCAGTGGCCTATTTGTTTCTCTCGTCTGATTTAGATTGCTCGCCTGGCTCTGGTAGGAGGCACCAATTCAGAGAACCTGATCAGACGGATGCTGGAAACTGCTCTGACTAACGCCTTAGCCTTAGGCTGGAAAGAAAGACAAGTGTTGCAGCAGCAAGAAGCCATTCAAGGAACCGGCAAAACTACTTATTAGTAGTTTGCAGGGGAGGAAACTCACCAAACATGCAGTCTTGTATTGCCGGTTCCTTGAATGGCTTCTTGCTGCTGCAACGCTTGTCTTTCTTTCCAGCCTAAGGCTAAGGCGTTTCCAGCCTAAGGCTTAAGTTTAGGGAGTGAGGTGTGACTGATGGTGATTCAGAACATAATTATGCTCTTTGTGAGCCATATAGTACCAACTACCGAGTTTGAATCCAACTCCTATAATGTATTTTATGTCTCTCTGTAAACCCCTGTTGAAGAATAAAGCATGAACTTAATCCAACAAAAAAGGTTAGGTTGGAATCAGGTGATGGTGAAGCTATAAGAATAAACCAAAAAAAGACAACCTAATTGTGAGCTTTAGAGGTGCTCGGATGCAAATGTTATTACCTGGATAGAGCCAGGCTAGCCGTTTGCTCCTCTTTCCAGTCCAGTCTTTTAGCAACCTGGCTGCTGACTGTAGCTACTGTACAGAGTGAGAGTGATTTTCTTATTATAACAGAAGTAGTATGGGATACACACACTCTCTCTCTTCCTCACGCTTATTTTTGTAATCTTGTCTTTCAGCTGCTGCTCGGCAGTTCGACCGCAAGCTGACCCACAATGGCTTCAGTGAAACTGTGAAGAAGTGGCTTCGTTATGCTCCAGAGCGCGAGGGAGGCATCCCAAGGAACACAAGTGAAACGAACACAAGTGAAACAAACGCAAGTCCAACTTAGGGTACCCCACCACACTCTAAGTGTTTTCCTTGTGCATACAGTACAAAGGTTACCGCCTCATAGACAATACTCCTCTTTCATGGACAATAGACTGTTGTTCTTACAGTCAAACATAAGTCAAATGTTTACAGCTTCGCCTTCATGGAAGACTTGAAGCTTCAGGCTGTTCTTGTTGGAGTTGCACCAATGGTTCTTACACCCTCTTTTTTTATGGGGTATCTTGTGTCACTGTATATTTGCACATACGATGTGTCCTCTGCATTTATTCCACAGCGTTTGGGGAGCAATAACGGGTTAAGAGTCTTGCTCAGGGACGCATTGCTGCCTGTTTTCTAAAATAAATTTGAATATTAAAATCATGTTTTCTGTCATTTTTAGTTTGATTTCATACATTTTGGGAAATATGGTAATTCAAGGTAATTTTGAACACAAGCTAATAACAATCGTTGCCAACAATACATGGTTTAGTGTGTGTTTACAAGTTTGGACCACTTCTTTCAGTACAGTATTGATGTTGCACTTAATGGTCTGTTAAGATGTAGACCTATACGCAGAAAAGTCATTGGTGAAAAACATTCACTTTTTTAATGTGTTACAGTATGCTTAGAAAAGTTGAATATTTTAATGTAAGTTTTACATTTAGATTCCCATTTCGATGATGGTTGAATCAATATTGATTCCTAACACTGATTCAATATAAAATCAACTACAATTTACATGTAGATTCCCATTTGGATGTTGGTTGAATCAATATTGATTCCTAACACTGATTCAATGTAAAATCAACCAAAAATGTGCATGTAGATTCCTATTTAGATGATGGTTGAATCAACATTGATAGTGTCAGTTATGGTTGAATGTCCAACGTTTATTCAACATTAAAACAATTTGCGCTTTCTGTTTAATTTCAATGTCCGGGTTTCAACATGGATTCAATATTTCTGCTTAACCATATTTCAACATTGATTCACTCATATTTTGCTATCTGGGTAAGCTTGCAGTGACAGAGGTTTGACCCCTTGGCTTGTGTAGCAGTATTAAAGTGTTACTGATAAATCTGCAAGCTTCGTAAATGAGTGATTACTCAAATGATTTGTGTGGGTGAATTTAAATGTTGGGTTTAGCACTGAAGGCATCTCTTATTGGATTTTCGTACTGCACAGCGGGGCTGCTGGTATACACATTTCCCAGATAGTCTGATAAAGTGATCACAGAGCAAAATGCATCCAGGGCAGAGCATTGCATGTTTCTGTAAGAGTGTTGGCTACAGTCTTTTTAAGTGTTTTGACTTGGTTAAACTCCCGGAGACCCAACCATATCGCATTATAATTGAACTCTTGTAAATGTTTACGAGCCGACCCCTGTAGTATTTAAAGTTATGGTTTGTGCTTCAGTTTGGATTAGAAGCAAAAATAATCCGATGATTAATTAAACTTTTGCACAATATCTCACGTTTCAGGAATCACTTATCAAACTGCTTTAATTTACGAGATTATTTACAGCTTGTTAACCTACAATTTGACCATCAGCCAACAATGAAACCCTCTGCTCTGTTGTTTTGCAATACCAGAATATAAAATCATAGAGCGCAATCCAATCCATATAGAGCGAAAGCCTAGATGACCTAAACGTTTGTGGAATCGATCCCAATGTATAACATAGTATTAATGGTGACCTGTTGAGCCACTGCAACCTTTTTTTTTGATGGAATTGTAGTGCATGTGCAGACAAAGTAATGCAATCTTGTGAAAAATGCTTTCAGTAGCTGCTTACAGCCTTAGAAGCAATCATTTGATGGCAATATAATCCAGAACGTGTATTTATGTTATTGTTTTGGTGGCATATGATGGCACACTGAACATAGGAGCAGATGTGTTTCTAAACAAGCCTAAAAATGCTTGTAAAACATATTATTTCTCATTAAGCCACAGAACACGAGATAGCCAATCTGGCTGTATTGTAAGAACAAAGAAAAAGGATCTGTATGCATGGGAGCTGACTATCAAAGGAATATACAGAACATCATCTGCCAATATGAAAACTTTCCTCGTGGCCTGCGTTTAATTACACACACTTGCTGACAGTTTACTTAACAATAACCTCAGGTAGCATCATTAAAATCATCATTTGTATCTCAAGGAACGTGTCTGGTTCACAGTCCACACAGTCACAATCACTGGAGCTTCTGCTTCTTCTTCTTCCCTCTTTCATTATGCATGCACTGGGTAGGAGTTAGTAAAATAATCGTTTGTAATTCAATACAGCAATCTTAACTCATTTAGTTGTGCTAAAGGCTGAGTGAGGGAAAGACAAAGAGCCTCAACATTTTGCCACCGCGCTCATTATGCGTATTTTAAAACAATTTGCAATTCAAGGCCACACAAAGTGATGGGGAGAAGGAGAGAGAGGTAGGCGCCTGGGCTTCAAAGGCTGCTGCTAGAGAATGACCTCGTACCCCACTTCTGGGGTCGCCACCCCTGATGAGAGCCGGGAAGATGCAATTAAAATAATTTAAAAACAATGTGTAACCAGAGATTGTGGTGCTTATTATCCTATGGTGCCTTGCAATATCAGTGACCTTATCTCCTTTTTTCACCGTTCCCTTTCTCCATCTCTCTCTCAGGGCACTCATCTTAAAATACCAGGGCAACCCTTTCACAGAGTGTGATATTATTCTGGAAATGTACTTTTGCTTAGGCTACTAATTATATGAGTCATTAAACTGTCCAGTTGCCCCGCTCCTCTCCTCTAAACCTTCTCTATATTATTAATACAGCTGGAGATGTACAAAGTGACACATCAGTTCATACACACTATTAAATTGATCATGGCAACCCTCTAAAGACACACTCAAACCAACAGTTCAATATCCACACTATATGTTTGCATTATAATTCCTATAAATTATAGGACTTTACCCATTGTGGATAATACATTAAATGCATGAGCTTTTAGAATTCCCAACACCACGCTTACTATATTAGAATCTGTTGCATTACATTTTGCTGAAAAACCCATTATTTCTGTCCTCATATGATATCTGTCTGTACAACCCATGTCAGAGTCACTTTGCCGGAACAGTGATGTATTTATTTTTAGGAGATGTTCTCTCTCTCTGTGTCTGTCTTCCTCACTCACTCTCACACAGATATCGCTGAAACAAATGCAATCAAAATGTCATTGCAGGAATGAAAAGGAGCTGTTTAAAAATGCATCAGGAACCCGCCACAGAGGGTTCATTAATTCCTCTCAGGCTGTGTTGAGCAGTCTTGCTGAAAGCACTACTCTGAGACCCTAAACATTCTCAGACACTCTCTTATCTTTATGGTGTAATGTCCCATTTAGCGAGTTAGCACCTAGGGAGAGCACAGTGTTGCTGGTCTAATTGGGGAAATGAGAACACAATACCAAACAAGCTCACTTACTTTGTTTACAGAGGTGTCCCCATTTGAACTCAAGTGGCACAGCTGAGAATACTGGAAGTTATTCTTATTTTTATTTGTTTTAACTATCCAGTTGTATATCGCTAACATTGCTCAGGCAACAAATCGATAGTTACAGCTGTAACTACGGTTCTATGAGTCCCGGATGACCGCCAGAGGCGGTGCTTTAGCACTGGATATGTCCATCGCGCGCATGCGCAGCTCGAGTACCAATACAACAAAGTCACCTGTGACCCACGTGACACCGGCTATATCAGCCGGTGTCGTCAGAGGATCTGTTCCCAGAATCTTCTCGCGAGCACACAAGAATTCTGAGTGACAGGATACTCTGGCGGTCATCCGGGACTCATAGAACCGTAGTTACAGCTGTAACTATCGTTCTATTTCGTCCCTACTGACCGCCAGAGGCGGTGCTTTAGCACTGGATGACCTATACCAACCATGTCATGAAGAATCCAAGCACTTACTCACCTAGCTGGAAGCAGCGGAGCTTGGCAACAGGACCACACCCAGAGGGTGAGGAGTGGCGACATTGACCCGGTAGAACCTGGAGAATGTGCCAGAAGACGCCCATGACGCCGCGGCGCAGATGGTCTCCAGGGGCACCCCTCTTAGGGCAGCCCACGATGTTGAGATGCTTCTTGTAGAGTGGCATCTGACCCTGATGGCGGGGGGCGGCCACTGGCCCCATAGGCATATGTGATGGTATCAACCACCCAGTGGGACAGCCGCTGTTTCGAGAGAGCACGACCCTTCCTAGTGCCGCCATGGCAAAGAAGAGCTGCTCTGACTGCCGTATACCGGCCGTAGCATCAATATACGCCCTCAGGGCACGCACAGGGCACAGCAACTCAGATGTGCCGCTCTCCTGTGGAATGTTAAAGCGTGCCAGCTGGATAGGCCGATTGGAGTGGGCTAGTGGAAGCACCTTGGGCAGGAACGCCACATTCGGCCAGAGGGCAACACCCGAGCCATCGGAGTTCCACCTCAGGCATGTACTGCTTACGGAGAGGGCATGAAGCTCTCCGACTCGCTTCCCTGAGGTTATGGCAAGCAGAAATGCTGCCTTCAGGGACAGCCACTTAAGCCCGACCTGGGCCAGGGGCTCGAAGGGAGGAGAAGCTAGGGCATCCAGCACTAGGGGCAGGTCCCAAGCCGGGGCCCTTGGGGTGCTAGGGGGACGCTGCCGTAGAGCCCCTCTTAGAAAGAGGGACACCAACCTGTGGCGCCCCACTGTGGCGCCATCGACTCCGACATGTCGGGCAGAGATAGCAGCCATATACACCTTCAAAGTGGAGTGAGAACGTCCACTATCCAGAAGGGACTGCAGGAACTCTAAAATGGTGGCCACGGAGCAATGTCCCGGATTCTCAGCCTTACTCACACACCAGTGGGAGAAGAGCTTCCATTTGCACTCATACTGTGCTCGAGTGGATGGAGCTCTGGCATTCAGGATAGTTTCCCTGACAGATGCCGTGAAACCGCTCAACAGTGGGTTGGGCCCTGCAGAGGCCAAACCCAGAGCTGAAGGCGGTGAGGGTCGGGATGCCAAATCTGACCCTTGAGCTGTGACAGAAGGTCCTTCCTGTCGGGGAGACGCCAAGGTGGGCTGCAGCAGAGACTGCGCAGCAGTGGGAACCAGACTCTCCCCGGCCAGCGGGGGGCGACCAGAAGGAGCCTGTGCCCCTGAGTAAGGACCCTCTGAAGCGTCTGCAGTATCAGAGGCAGCGGCGGGAAGGCATACAGGAGAGCGTCCGGCCAGTCGTGCGCCAGGGCATCCTGACCCATCGGGCTGGTCACCTCCGTCCAGGAGAACCAGAGGGGCAGTGCCTCGACTCTTCCGAGGCAAAGATGTCCACCTCGGCCCTGACGAAAAGGCTCCAAAACTGTCTCCACCACCTCTGGGTGAAGCCTCCACTCCCCGGTGGAGGCTTTGCGCCGTGAGAGGAAATCTGCTACCTGATTCAGGTCTACTGGCAGAAAGACTGCCGCAGACTGGCGAGGCGGGGGAGCGCCCAAGGCAAGAGGCCTCTGTGAAACGCGAGCAGCTGTGCGGACCTGGTGCCCCCTGGTGGTTGATTTGGGGCAACGGCGGACATGTTGTCCGAACGAACGAGCACATGCCTGCCCGCCAGTTGGGGTAAAAAGTGCATGAGTGCGAGCAACACTGCCCGAAGCTCCAGCACATTGATATGGCGTGCACCTTCCTGGGCAGACCACTGACCCTGAACAGTCTTGCCCTGCCACACCGCACCCCACCCAGAGAGACACGCATCCACTGTGACAGTCTCCCGGCGGGATGGGATGGCGCCCATGGGCACACCCATCAGAAGATAGGCCCTGTCCCTCCAGCGGGACAGAGAGTGGAGGCACCGCTGAGACACCCTGACTCTCTTTGTGCCTGTGCCGCTTGGCGTCCAAGTGAAAGTTGTTCAGCCACATCTGCATGGGGTGCAGTGACAGCAGGCCCAAGGGCACAACGGCTGAGGCAGCTGTCAGTCTGCCAAAGAGCCGGAGGAACTGGATGTAAGGCACCCTCTTGCCCGGTCTGAAGATGCGAAGATGGTGGGAAATGTCGTCCACACGACGAGGTGTCAGGTAGGCCCTCATGGCGACCGAATCTAGGACCATCCCCAGGTAAGTGACCTGTTGGGAAGGGTCCAGGCAACTCTTCCCGGTGTTCACTGTTAGGCCCAACCAGGGGCTACGTGGGATGAGAGGCACGCCGTATCCTGGGCCACTTGGGCCCGGGACGGCGCGCAAACCAGCCAGTCGTCCAGATATGGCAGGACCTTCACGCCCTGTGCCTGCAGGGGAGGGAGCGCTGCCGCAACAACCCTGGTGAACACCCTTGGAGAGAGGGAGAGACCAAAGGGAAGCACCCGGAACTGATAATGTCGGCCCTGAAAGGCGAACCTCAAGAACTTCCGGTGATGGGATGCAATTGGCACGTGGAAGTAGGCGTCCCTCAAGTCCACGGTTGTGAACCACTCCCCCTGTGCGACAACACGAAGGGTGTCTGCTGTGGTTAGCATATGGAAGGGCAGTACCTTCAGGAATCTGTTGATTCCTCTGAGGTCCAGAACTGGACGGAATCCGCCAACTTTCTTGCTCACAAGAAAGTATGCCGAGTAGAACCCCCCGCCCTGAAGCAGAGGGTCCACTGGCTCGATTGCGCCCTTGGCCAAGAGGACGGACAACTCTTGGGCCAGAGCTAAGGCCTTCGCCGGGTCGTTGACAACTGTCATTCTGACCCGGCCGAAGGCTAGGGGCCGGCGTCGGAACTGCAATTCGTAGCCCTGGGTTAGGGTGGAAACCACCCAAGGGTCGGAAGTACAGGCAGCCCAGTAGCTGAGCTGCTGCTGGGAAAAACAGCCGACGACCGGCCCCGGGACTTCAGGGCCTAGCCCCCCGGCCCCTGGAGCCCCCTGGGGGGCGCCGGTAAGGCTCTGAAGCACAAGGCCGCCTGGAAGCCAGGCGACCTGGGGCACGAAAGTCATTGGCCGGTTGAGTGGGCCGCTGGGACCTCGGCAGACCACCCCTGTAAGCCGGTGGCTGAGTGCGGCTGCTAGAGCGGCCCCTGGGCCTGCTGGGAGTGGGCACGGGTCTGCGAAGACCAGAGAGCTGCTGCCTGGTCTGCCTAGCATGGGCAGCATGCTCCAGCGCCTCCAGGGCAGCTGACCCAAACAGCTCCCCTGGCTCGACTGGCACGCTACGGAGGACTCTCCTACATGTCTCCGTTAATGGTGACTGGGCCAGCCAAACCTGGCGACGAGTCTGTACCAGAAAGGACATAACTCGTCCCAATTCCCTAGTCATTAGGGCAAAGGCCTGCAGTGATGCATCACTGAGGCCCAGCAAAGAAGGCTCGGCCGGAGCCTGCTGCAGCGAGGTGGAGACGGCCAGCATTAGATGGGAGAGGGAGTTCCCGATACGACCCATGCGTGCCGCTGCGTCGTAGGCCCTACAGAGCAGCCCATCTGTGACTCTGCACTGAGGCCGAGGACACCTGACCTCAGGCCTTAGAGCCTCGTCAGGAGCCAGAATCAGGGAGGCGATGGCAGGCTCAATGGGTGGCATGCCACCCAGCCCCACCCTCGCCGGGTCCTGCATGGCAGCCAAGGTCCGGGCATCAGAGCCAGCGTGGCAGAGGGCCCTGGTGTCCCTCCAGCATGCCTGGAGCTCCCTCAGATACTCCTCTGAAGGAGGAACGGTGAGCGGGACAGGGGCTGGGCTACGCCTGAAGAAGGCACTAGCCTGAACCAAGTCGGCCTGCGGAACCGTAATCTGCAGGTGCGCCAGGGCCGTACGAATAATGGCCGCCATGGAGTCATCCTCCACGCCCTGCAGAGACCCCTGAGCAGAGGAGAGGGAAGCCTCCTCGAGCGGGACCTCGTCCTCCGTCTCTTCATTGAAGAGGTTAGCCGAAGCCGCTAGCGACAAGGCATCCTCATACAGAGGTGCGGCAACCGAAGGAGGGGCGGCAACCGAAGGAGGGGCAGGCGGCACACTAGCAGCCACTATACCGGGCCCTGGCTGAAGGGCCAAGAGGAGCGACTTCATCGTGTCCATGTCGGTAGCTAGCTGATCCACTTTAGAGGACAGCCTGTTTCTAGTCCTCCTATTGGGGGGTGCACCCATGGCCATCGCTCCCTCAAGTCGCCGGGGATGGCCGAACTGATCTGGAGGAGGATGTGACAAAGAGAGGTGTCCGTTGGCTGCCGCCAGACGTTCCACCTCAGTGATTCTAGCCACTCTGAGTGCCCGGGGCATGCAGCTACAGTTTCATGCAGGCACCTACCGTGAGAGCCTCCCTTAGATGCTCGAGGCCGAGGCAAGAGGGGCAGCGGTCATGGCCGTCCTCGGGCTCAAGAGAAGCCATACAGGCGCTACATGAATGAGCCATTCTGTAGGTGGCCAGATGCAGCGTAGCCGGGAGCGGCTGCGGGAACACAGCCTTCACCAGCTACCTGCTTAACGGAAAGAGTAGAGCCGCGCCGCTACTCGCCAAACAGAAAGAGGGATTGTAATTACACCCACGTTACCGGCAGAGGGAGCGGAGCGAGAGCACTGCCTTCACCAAGCTGGATTAATAAATAAGGCAGTTTAGCGTTTACCAGGAGCGGGGGCGAGAACACTGCCTTCACTGGTTGAGCTAGAGACGAGTGCCAGACGCAGCGTAACCGGGAGCGGGTGCGGGAACACAGCCTTCACCAGCTACCTGCTTCACGGAAAAACCAGGCAGTTTAGCGTCTACCAGGAGCGGAGGCGAGAACACTGCCTTCACTGGTTAAATTAAGACGAATGCCAGATGCAGCGCAACCGGGAGCGGGTGCGGGAACACAGCCTTCACCAGCTACCTGCTTAAACGGAATAAACAAGGCAGTTTAGCGTCTACCAGGAGCGGGGGCGAGAACACTGCCTTCACTGGTTAAATTAAAGACGAATGCCAGATGCAGCGTAACCGGGAGCGGGTGCGGGAACACAGCCTTCACCAGCTACCTGCTGAACGGGAAGAGTAGAGCGGTGCTGCTACTCGCCGAACAGAAAAAGGGATGTAGCTACACCCATGTTACCGGCAGAGGGAGCGGGAGTGAGAGCACTGCCTTCACCTAGCTGGGTAAATCAAGAAGCTTTAATACAAAGCTAAGACCAGAAACTGGCTTCTAAAGAAAAAACAGCACGGGAAACTCCGGTGCTTAACCGGCCAAACAAGAAACACAGTTCAATGCTAATGAAGTTTGGCACAACGCCGCGGTCAGAACAAGTACAAAAGCACAGCAAGGCAACTCCTGGGAGAGGGAGCGGAAACACCTCCGTCACCAAAAAAGATCAAGCCTAAAAAGCAAACAGACAGTAATCAGGACAACTAGGCTGGGAGAGGGAGCGGAAACACTGCCATCACCAACCAAGCCGACACCAACCTGTCCGAACGAAGTCTCTGCGCAGCCAGCCACAGCTCCTGGAGGACGGGTAAGCCCGCGGCTCCGACTGGATGAGTCTCGAAGCTGCACGCAGCAAGCTGTTTGCAGAGAATCCTTGACAAATGTTCCAACCGAACGAACGCTGTAGGCTACAAAAATGTAGCCAAGGTACTCTCGCGCAGCGAGAAGATGAAAGGAACAGATCCTCTGACGACACCGGCTATATTTTGTTCTCAAAAAATAGTGCATTGTGTTACAAATATCAAAACAATAACAAAATATATCCGTCGTAAACTAAACCAGAAACAGCAGTATATTTTATTTTGTTAACGCTGTAAACTTGACAGCTTTTTAACCCGCACCTCCTACTGGTTAAAGCACGTTATTACACATTTAGAGTAATTGCAATGCAGGTATGTTGTGTTGCTTTTTAATGACTGTTTTAAAATGCCTTTTTCTTAATGTCTTTCATTTTTGTAAAGCACTTTTGAATGTGTTATATTTGATGAAAATATTTAAATATTAAGAGTACATACAAAATAGTGGGAAAGTAGAAGGTCAATTATATAAATATAGAATAGAAAATATCAAGAAGATACTGTAAATAATATCTACAATAAAACAGTTTAGTGCCTGATAGGAGATGTGCAAAAGAGACAAACTAATAAGGTTTTATTTAAACATTAAAGAATACTTTAGGTTAAGGTCTTCTTTTAAATAAGAAGCTTTGGGGGTATCTATCTACAGATACATATTAAGCCTGACAAAGTACTTAACGTCTAATATATTGCATGGTTTGTTTTGGAACTTGACAATCAACTTTCCTGCAATGTTAACTATGTTGAAGCACTTATTTTAACCGATATTATACATATTTATTATACTCTTATAAGATGTATGTAGATAGAATAATACATGTGCAGAATATGACAGTTTAATGGTGGAGTATACACACATATTAATAGATGTCTTGTAATGCACTGTTGAGGAACCTGTGACCCAAGTTTTTCATTCATTGCATAACTACACCGTAGTTGTGTATATGATGTCAATAAACCTTAGAAAATTATCACCAACTATCAAATATCTCTCCTGATTGTTGGCACTTGACAATCACCTTCACTGAATTTTACTCAGGTGTAACTAAAGTCTGATTTAAGGGTTGTTTATATTTCACATCATTAATCCAAATCTCTAGAGTAACTAAAATAAATGTAGTGGAGTAAAAATACCACGTTAACCTTAAAGAAAGCCCTCAGGATTATAAAAGACCCCCATCACCCCAGCCACAAACTGTTCTGTCTGCTGCCGTCTGGCAGGCGGTACCGCAGCATCCGGACTAAAACCACCAGACTCAGAGACAGCTTCATCCCACAGGCCATAAGACTATTAAACACCTGAACTTAGAAACAACATCCATAACATTCATCTGGCTGCTACTTAGAAATGATTTATCTAATATATCATATTCACAATGTAGTGACTGCTTTTTTGTCTTTTGTTTTCTTAGTTATGTTCTCAGTATTTTATATGTGTGTGTTATGTGTAACGTTGCTGCCTTCTTGGCCAGGTCAGCATTGAAAATGAGATTGTATCTCAATGCTTTTATCTGGTTAAATACAGGTTAAATACAAAAATAATAATATTCCAATCACTTGTATATAGACTCTTATTGCACTATTTCACACATTTTTCTGTGTATCTGTTTTATTGTGTTGCACTGTTGGAGGAGCCTGCGACCTAAGGGGGGGGGAGGACACGTTCGGTTCCTGTAGTGTGCTGTCATGGGTTTCATTCCATTTCAAAGTGCTTTGTTCCGTGTAAACTTCGCGCACTGCCACTCCAACATCCAATCACAGAGCTTGAGGACTGATCACGGGGTTTGTCAAGCTAAGCACATGGTGTTGTCCCAAACGATAGCTGAGGATTCTGGGTAGTGTCCATCCAAAAACTCCGAAACAATATTTGTTTCTCCGAATCGAAGGGTAAAAATACAAAAGCATTGTACACAATTTAAACCAATCAATGTTGTGTAATTAACAAGGATAATTTGGTGTTTTTGAGTTGATGAGTAGTGCAGATATCACTGTAAAATCAATCGACAGTAAGGAGAATACTTACTTCCGGGTGTACAATTCTCCGTAATCCAATGGGAATGGACGCTCGTAATACAATAAAGGGGACATGATCATTATCTTTTAAATAACGTTAACTAAAGGGAACAATCTATTTGACACAGCTGAAGCTCTGGCCTTCCTTAAAGACTGACTAATTTAATAAAAATCACAGTTGTATTACACACAATGCACTGTTTTTTGAGAACAAAAATTCGTAACTAATGTAATTTTTACATTCTGACGAAAAATAAAAATAATTATGAATACAAATAAAATAAAAGAAGCCTCCCGTGAGTTACTACAATCTATAAAGTAGATTTTAAAAACGTTTTATATAATAAAAGCTCACTGCGGGACGTTGTAGAAATGCGTGTGTGTACCACGACCTCATTCACTTTACATTGTTTTTTTTTGGTGCCGACACGTAAATGTAGCAGAATGCGTGACTCCACCACGCAATGCGGTGTTAAGGAGTCGTGGTGGAGTCACGCATTCTGGTGAGATCCGGTTGGTCTGAATACATTTGGTACCCCTGCTGGTCTAAGAGTGAAACAAACTCATTCAGTTATTGTTCAGTTAAAATTCATTAAATTAAGTCTGCCACCTTATATATTTATTATATTTAAGGGTTTACTGATGTGTGGCTCATATCTGGAGAGTCAGATAACATTGAACAGACGATGTGGAATATCTTTCACTTTGAAGCGGGTTTGACATATTTCTTTATAAAGTGGTGTGTCAGAATCAGATCAGACAAATAATCATCTAAAATATTCAACAGAAATTGTTCAGTCGAACCAAACACAAATTAATGAATTCTGGAAATATCTCCTCCATCACCGAATTCAATACAAAATAAATCACATCAATTTCCATTTTGGTCAGATATATTTCATGAGGAAAAACAAGAGGTGTGAGATCAGTGTCTGAATAAAAGAGTGTTTACAGTTCAGAGGGCTGGACTTTGAACATGCCTGTCTTAAAGGGAGAATACACTGACCTCTGCTGTCTCTTTATTCTAAACATGTGTTTATTTTTGTTTCACTAATGTTTTTGTTGTTGTTATTTATTAAGTGAGATAATCTGCTTTTTGATCATATGGTCATCCTTTATTAAATTGAAACACGTGCATTTAGCTGACACTTTTATCCAAGTAACATCATGTACATCAAATGTGCTGAACTGCTTCCTTTAGAGGACATAAGAGATATATATTCTTTACATTTTAAATGATCTCACCCAGATTCAGATCTTTATGTCAGGTGATAGTTGAACCTTTTCTGTTTTATTGAAACCATGTCGTTATAAATTGTTAATTTGTGATTTGTGCTTGATGGGAAAATAAATAAAATGTTTAAGCGACTCATTTATCAGATCCAAAATAAAAGGCATATTAATTTCCAGTCCAGACAATATTGTTTTTAAACGTTTAAATCAGAGTTTTATTACATTCCATTTTTATATTTTAAACTTGTATAATCATATGAAACATACAGAGTTACTGGGTTTAAAGTAACTCTCTGACAGACCTCTTCGTCAGGGAATAAAATACATGTTTTAAAGAGATTTCTAAGTATTTAAATACAGAGTAAATGTTAAACACAGTTTTCCCAGGAGAAGCCTAAACAGAGAGGACGACCCATTGCTGTTCAGCGTGGATTATCAAATGCACACGTTAATAAACTCTAAAGGATTTCTCTCAATCTAAAATATTGATTTCTTGGCAGCGGTGTGTTATCGAGTTTTAACAACTTCTTAAACTTCTAATTTGACCAATCAGAATTTAGTATTCAGCTAAGATGTTTAATACAAAATAATAATATATAGTAAGGTAAAATATGTAATGGAGAAGATAAAGTAATGTGTGCACTACATGAATATATAAAAACATGTATGTTACAATCAGAGTTTGCGTTAACTGAATATTTTCCATCTATGACGGATTTTTTTAACAATGACCGAAAAATCTGAAACACATTACATTCATCATTTTGACGGATTAGAACAAACTCAGAACAGTGCCACAGTTTCCCCGCAGCGAGGCTCCGGTGTTATGCCGTGTTATGCATGCCCGCCCAAAAGGAAATTATACCGTTTCCAAACCTAACTTTGCCGAACAGATAATTGAAATGTCTGGGAGTATTTGCTTTACGCTGTGCGCGCTCCCGCGAGGTGCAGTGAACATGCATTACACGGCGCTAACTGAGGTTACCTACTGTAACCCAGCTTCTATGAGTAAATGGCTTTCGCCCTCTAAGGCTATCGCTATTGGGTAATCCCCCTGCGCCCCCGCGCAGGACTGAAAACTTGTAGTCCACGCCCACCCGCTAGGTGGGCCCCACCCTCTGGCCTCCTTCCGGTATAAATAGGAAGGAGGCCCGGCAATCTGCTCCCATACAATATAACTTTTCTTCAGCTATTCGTAGAGCCAGTGGGGCCCAGCGCTTAGAGGGCTGCGCCATTTACTCATAGAAGCTGGGGTTACAGTAGGTAACCTCAGTTCTATTTCGTATATGGCTTCGCCCTCTAAGGCTATCGCTATTGGGTTAAGGGCGAAGCATGATGTAGTCTGCGCCTCACTGGGTCCGCCCGCCACTAGAAGCACAGACACACCTGCTCAGTAACACCCCCTGCCTGTTGTGCCATGCGTAATGGCGCATCACCGTCCCTGGAACATAGCAAAACATGCCTATCTTCCCGACGGGGTGAAGGCTGGGAACAATACATACCGGCCGCTGTGAGAAAGTAGAGACGAAGGTCCCACCTTGCCCAGCGATCATAGAGGGGGAACAGCAGCTCTCTGCGTGTCAGACAAGTAGGAGAGCGCACAGCTGGATCCCTGACGTCACTCACTCTGACCAGACACTCCGTACAAAGTGTGTCAGAGGAAAAAGGAACATCCCTCCTATAAGAGGGAAAAGGGCCGCTCTCCGCGTGCCGAGAGGCAGGAGAGAGGCGCACAGCTGGTTCCCTGACGTCACTCATTCCGACAGGACACCCAGTACAGGGTGTGTCAGAGAGAAAAGGGAGACATCCCTCAAATAAAACTGAATACATGAACAGGGGGAAGACCAAGATGCAGCAGTGCAAATAACTTCCACTGACCTTCCACCGTGCAAAGCCGTGGAGGAGGACATTCCTCTGGTGGAGTGCGCATTAATGTTCTCCGGGGGCTCCACCCCAGAGGAGACATATGCCTGCGACACAGCCTCACACAGCCAGTGTGACAGCCGTTGTGCAGACAGAGGTTGCCCGATCGAGCGCTCTCTATATAGTGCACAAACAGGCGCTGAGAACGGCGCCAGGCCGCCGTGCGCGCCACATAGCAAGACAGCGCGCGCACAGGACAGAGGAGATGAGACGTGGCTTCTTCCTCCGACCTGTAAGGAGGGGGAATAAGCCAGCCAGGGTGATCACTCTTGACCTAAAAGAGTTGTGATGACCTTAGGCATGAAGCCGGGTTAGGGCGTAAAACAGCTGAACTGCCATCTCCTTGGATCCGGAGAGCTGACGGAGCCACAGAGAGAGCAGACAAATCACTCACCCTTTTCTCTGATAGAGCCAAAAGTAGTACTACTTTGGCTGAAAACAGTTTAAGGGGAACCTGATCAGGTTCAAATGGGGCTTTGCTTTAGTGCGCGTAACACCAAAGCCAAATCCCACTGAGGCAGCAGTGTGCGTGACACAGGTCTGAGTCTCAATACTCCTAGCATACAACGGCTGCTGCGTTCTCTGAGCCCCTCGGTTAAATTCGCCGGGAATATACATTGCTCTGATGGAGAGCAACGTGTGTGCGCGCCCAGAACAGCAGCCGCCTGGCTGCGTTCAGAAGCTGCGCAGATCGTACTCCTCCCTGGCGATTGAGGTAGGCTGCTTCCATAGCCGTGGCCTGTTGTCTGTGCAAATCAACACATGTTTGATTGTACCGCAACGGGGCGACTCCCCCGTTCTTTTCCGAGATTTAGAAAAATAGCGGGAGTAAAACCGCGCAAGACACTGTTCCCGGGATAACGGGAGTGTTTCTTGTATCCCATGGAACTGCTGGGGGAGAGAGGCTTCTCTGTGATGTGCCGTAATGGTCGTCATTGTGACGAGCCACGCCATCGCCGCTGCCCGTGAGGCAAAAGGGCTGCGAGGGAGTTTCCACACGCTGCATTTCACTCCGTCTCTCATCATGAGGCACGTACACGCCCAGAGGATGAGAGGTGTATGCTGTCCACACGAGAGTTATAACTGTGCTCGTGGATTTATTATGACCGTGTGTATGAGGCATATCTGGGACAGAGGAATGCCGCGAGCTCTGCAGTTTATAAACCAATAGGTTAAAAACAGCAGGATTCTGCAGCGAATGAACCACCTCTGGAGTGTCCCCCTGTTGGAAGAGACCCAAGGGGATCCCCACGTGACCAGCTGACGCCAACGCCGAGCAGCTGCGTCACGGAGAGGGCTGTGTGGGTTGTGACATGCCGGAGGAGAGCTGTCAGTTTCTCCACTCGCTGCTGCGAGAGCCGCGCTCTGCTGGCTGAGTTTAATTCCACTCCCAGATAACATTTGTCTGAGAGGGAAGAGGACAGCTCTTCTTCTAATTTATTATGAAACCCAGGCTTTGACAGATGCAATACGAGATGTACCATCTGTAAAGCGACTTCCTCCCTGGAGCGAGCCAGCAAATAGCAGGTCGTCCAGAGGAAACCACCCTCTCATCCCTCCTCTGTGTAGCGGCTCCAGCCTTCTATACACAAAAATGTATTTGCAGCGAGCCCTGACGCCGTGGCGCTGCGGGCGCTGCCGCTGGGGCACTCAGCCTGGAATACTGCTCCTTCCCCCGTTCTGGCTTCTCTGTGATGTGCCGTAATGGTCGTCATGGTGACGCCATTGCCCTCGCCGCCACTGCCCGTGAGGCGAAAGGGCTGCGAGGAAGCCTCCACACACTGCGTTTCACTCCGGCTGTCATCATGAGGCGTGTACACGCTCAGGGGATGAGTGGCGGTGTGTGCAGTGCTGTCCACATGAGGCGTTATAACGGCGCTCATGGGTTATTATGACCGTGTGTAGGAGGTATATCTAGGACAGAGGAATGCCGCGAGCTCTGCAGGTTATTAACCGATAGGTTAAAACCGGCAGGCTTCTGCAGGGAGCCCTGCTGTCTACTTAATCAACAGATTAGTGGCAGCCGGCTTAATTAGCGCGCTCTGAAATTTATTAACCGACAGGTTAAAACCAGGCTTTAGCAACGAGCCCTGCTGGCTATTAACCGACAGGTTATAGGCAGCTGGTTTACACAGGGCGTGAGGCAACCCCAGGTGGGCTAGGACCGAACGGGCTGCGCGGGGCCTCCACACGCTGCGTCTCACTCCGACTCTCATCATGAGGCGCGTACACGCTCAGGGGATGGATGGAGGTGTGTGCAGTGCTGCACACATGAGGCGTTAAAACGGCGCTCATGGGTTATGACCGTGTGTAGGAGGCGTATCTCGGACAGAGGAATGCCGCGAGCTCTGCAGGTTATTAACCGATAGGTTAAAACCAGCAGGCTTCTGCAGGGAGCCCTGCCGTCTACTTAATCAACAGATTAGTGGCAGCCGGCTTAATTACCGGCTCTGCGTCCTCGGAGGCTCTCACGGAGCAGACCAGGAGCGGGGGAGCCTCCCTCCCCTTTGACTCACCTGAGACCCTGTCTCTGGGGTGGTGGGGGAGCAGAGACGTGGGACGGAGCCCCTGCAGCCGCCGAAGGGCGCTGACGCCGCGGCTGCTGCGGGCGTTGATGCCGCTGTGGCAGCTCAGCCGGCTGGAGCCGGCTGGAGCCAGCTGTACATGCTGTTCGGCCGCCAAGCTGGCACCCTGCTCCGACTCTGTCTCCCCCGTCCGGGGGAGAAGAGGGAGGGGAGAACCGAACCGTGAAGGGAGGCGGGGCAGGAGTTGCTTTTCTTCGGACTCCTGCCCGGCACTCGGCCCCAGGGACACGAGGCCCCGTCCGCGGGCTCGTAAGCCTGGACGGGCCAATCGTCCTCCTCGGCCACACCAGCAAGAGCGTCCGCTCTCCGCTTCCTGTCGCCCGAGGGGAGGGGAGCGCAGTGTGTGCATGCTTTAGAGCCGCGTACGCGTGCTCTGACCCCAGGCAGGATTCGCATACTGCTTTTATCTCTGCTGGTCATAACTCATTATGAACCCAGAGCCACATGAGGGACAATCACGGACGCAGTTGTCATGATGATTCTCAATTGCTGTGCTTCAGTAACTGTGCTGGTTTGCTGAAGAAAAGAGGAAGCAGATTGCCGGGCCCCCTTCCTACTTATACCGGAAGGAGGCCCGAGGGTGGGGCCCACCTAGCGGGTGGGCGTGGACTACAAGTTTTCAGTGCTGCGCGGGGGCGCAGGGGGATTACCCAATAGCGATAGCCTTAGAGGGCGAAGCCATATACGAAATAGAACAGTCCCCTGTTGACAGTTCACGAGCGTGCTCCCCCCACCCCCGGGCAGAGTTGTGTACAGGCCGACCGACGGGTAATAATGGATTTTGACGGAAATGTTACGATCCTGACGGGCAGCGAAAAAGTCTAGCGCAACCTCTGGTTACAATAGAGTTGTGCATTAATATTAATAATGATATCACTCAGATTATTAAAGCAGCAACAATCACATGTAATGAGAAAAGAACAAACAGATGTTACAAAGCTGTCAAATAATAAACAAACTTTCTGATTAAATTAGTTTCACAAGAACAGAGGATTCTTCAGACTGAAAACAAGTTGCTTCTTTTCCTCATTTTATTCATGTTTATTTCCTCACTGACATGATGTGTCTCAAAGTAAATAAAAAAAATATGTCAAACTTTGATTTCAGTTATGACAAGGACTCCATTTCTCCCCTCGGTTTTCTCGCTTTTTACATTTACTCTCTGTTAATTGATGAAGAAAAAAGCTGACACGTCTTCACTTCAGCGGGCACCATCTTTAAATTAATCTCTTTGCTTTCAAAGGTAGCACTTTGATGTTCTCAGTAGTAACCACATGACTTAAAGGGGACTTATTGTGCATAATCCTCTTCTCCATGTCTCTTCTACATCAACATGTGTCCCCTCTGTGGAAAGAGATTCTGAAAGTTTCAGGAACAAAGATTCTCTCTCTTTTTGTCCTGATCCATTTATATAAAAACCTGTCTGAAAATCAGTTGATCAGATTTTGGCAACTTTATGATGTCATAACGATGTTTTGGCTTGAGTAACCATTAGCCAATCACCAACCAAGGTAACCCCCAAACACTCCAGAGACATGTTCTGTATATATGTGAGACCAATAATATATTGATGGAAAACAGTGTAATAATAATACCTTTAATAGCAGCACATTAACATAACAACAAGCTATTTAGATTGGCTCAGTGTGAATGCGTTGGTGGGCACTCAGCGCACCACTCGTAATAAAGGTTTTCTCACACTGCTCACACCAGTAGGGTTTCTCTCCGGTGTGAAGGCGTCGGTGGACCTGTAGGATGTAGGCCCGAGCGAAGGTCTTCCCACAAAGGTCACACCAGTACGGTTTCTCTCCAGTGTGAGTACGCTGGTGACGATTTAGTGCACATATCCTTGGGAAAGCTTTTCCACATTGGTTGCAGCTGTGTGGTTTCTCTCCAGAATGAATACGTCTGTGTTTCTTCAGGTCACTACTGGTGGTGAAAGATTTCTCACATTGGTCACAGCTGAATGGTTTCTCTCCAGTGTGAATGTAATTGTGAGTTTTCAAATGAGATTTTTTGGCGAAAGCCGCTCCACATTGGTCGCAGCTATATGGTTTCTCTCCAGTATGAATGCCATAATGGGCTCTTAAATCATCAGCTAATGAAAAAGCTTTCCCACATTGGCCACAGATGTGTGGTTTCTCTCCAGTGTGGGATATGTTATGTCTGTTGAGGTGACACTTCTGTTTGAAAGCTTTCCCACATTGGTCACAGCTGTAGGGTTTCTCTCCACTGTGAACTCTCTGGTGAATCAATAGATATCCAGATGTTGCAAAGGACTTGTCACAGTGCTGACAGCTGTGACTTCGGGGACCCTCGCTTGTTCTCGGTTTCTAAAGAAAACAGACAGAGAGAGACTCAGTTAGGTGCCAGAAATAACATTTAGAGAATGCCAGTGTAATATAAGCATGGATGTATAATAAGAACTGGAAACAGCTCATTCGATCCTATGAGAGTTGCTCATTGGTGCAGTAAGCCAAAATGGCCTGACGTTCTGGAGAGCAAATCGTCACAAATTACCCATCATGCCTTGCTCTCGAGAGCATGCGCAGTTGAGTTTCCCCGTAAGCCCCGCCCCCGATCTCCCACCCAGTAGAATGAATGGAGAGAAGATACATTTGGATTCAGCTCTAAAAACATTTGATAACTTTTAAAACCTAATGATTCAAATAAGCGCTATAAAAGTGTTGTCGTACCAGCGACTATCAATATTTGCATAAGCAAACCGTGCTGTAGTTCCTTTATAGCCCAACATTAGCCTCCTTTAGCTCAGCGGTGGCAACGTGAAGTCATGTGACCGTGCTGTAGTTCCTTTATAGCCCAACATTAGCCACCTTTAGCTTAGCGGTGGTGACGTGAAGTCATGTGACCATGCTGTAGTTCCTTTATAGCCCAACATTAGCCACCTTTAGCTCAACGGTGGCAACGTGAAGTCATGTGACCGTGCTGTAGTTCCTTTATAGCCCAACATTAGCCACCTTTAGTTTAGCGGTGGTGACGTGAAGTCATGTGACTGTGCTGTAGTTACTTTATAGCCCAACATTAGCTTCTTTTAGCTTTGCGGTGGTGACGTGAAGTCATGTGACCGTGCTGTAGTTCCTTTATAGCCCAACTTTTACATCAGAAATCATAACGTGGTTTTAATATGTGGAGATAATTCTGATCGAAGTTCGGTCATCCGGGAGGGACTCGGAGTTGAGCCGCTCCTCCTTCGCGTCGAAAGGAGCCAGTTGAGGTGGTTCGGGAACCTAGTTAGGATGCCACCTGCGCGCCTCCCTAGGGAGGTGTTCCAGGCACGTCCAACTGGGAAGAGACCAAGGGGTAGACCTAGGACCAGGTGGAGGGTTTATATCTCTTCGCTGGCCTGGGAGCGCCTTGGGATCCCCCAGTCAGAGCTGGTTGATGTCGCCAGGGAAAAGAAAGTTTGGGGCTCTCTGCTGGAACTGCTACCCCCGCGACCCGACTACGGATAAGCGGGAGAAGATGGATGGATGAATGTACTCAGGTACTGTACTTAAGTACAAGTTTATGGTACTTCTACTTCACTTGAGTATTTCAGTTATTTGCTACTCTGTACTTGCACTCCACTAGAGTTCAGAGGTGGATGGTGTACTTTTCCTCCACTACATGTATTTAATACCTTTAGTTACTTTACAGATGTGGATGAATGATGGTAAATATAATCAAGTGTTAAATCAGACTTTAGTTCCACCTGGAGTAAATCCACCAGCTACCCTGCAGTCTACAAAGTCATTCAAACTAGCTGCTCCTTCACCACCTTTGAGAACACTTTCATGATCAATCATTATAAAACATATCATATATATTATTCTGAAATGGACCAATCTGCACAACGACTACTTTTACTGTCTTTCACTATATTTTGATGAGAATACTTTTCTACTTTCACTTGAGGGACATTTTGAATTGCAGGACTTTTACTGTAACAGAGTATTCCTACACTCTGGTACTTCTACTTTTACTCAAGTACCAGATCTGAGTACTTATACTTTTACTCAAGTACCAGATCTGAGTACTTCTACTTTTACTCAAGTACCAGATCTGAGTACTTCTCCCACCTCAGTATGTGATGCATTGTTATAAATATTATATAAAGTAAAATGTTTACCTTATCTTAATTTCAAATGCACACAGGCACGTTTCTAAAATAAGTTTTCACATTCAACTTTAAATAAATCATGCTCACAATTCAGACCAGCCACGTGCTGCACAACCCATAGGAGGGTTGTGCATCTTTTCAACTGTATCAAGTTCTTCGAAATTTAGAGTTTGAAGTCTTTCGAACTCTAAAGCTAATAATAAATAAAAGCTAATAACTAGATCCACTAGTTATCAGTGGATCTTTATCCCTACTGATTTAGTTATCCACTGATAATTAAATCAGTTTAGTTATCTCTTACTTTTTAACTGGTATCAACTGTGCAAGATGCAGCATCAAAATCATCTTTTCAACCCATATGCTCATTTTCCCATCAAAATATTAATATAAAAATATGTAAAGTTTCAAAATGCCATAGAAAGAGGTGTGTCATAGAAAGAGGTGTGTCCTATGAGTGTAGTTCTTTGATCCAGCATTGATTTTGAGTGATTAGGTCACATGACCTAGCAGTTATTGAAGAAATATGCAAATGTTTCCATCAAAATATTAATAAAACTTATTTAAAAGTATTAAAATGCAATAAAAAGAGGTGTGTTCAATAAATGTATGCTCTAGAGAGCAGTGGTTCTCAACTGGTCCGGCCTCGGGACCCACTTTTTCCTTAGTCAATAGGTCGCGACCCGAAAATTTGAACCACTCAAATCTATTCAACAAAAAAAATCGTGCAGTAATTATACGCTTTTCAGCATACAATATTAATTAAAGTGAGCTTTTTAGAAATACTAACGTATAAACTACGCATTATGGTACACTCGGAGAAGAAAATAAATAAATCTATTACTACCCGACATATTAATAATATGTTATGCCATTGTTTGTTTTTCACTTTGTTCTGACAGCTTGCTGCTCCTCACAGAGAGAAGAGCAAAGAGGAGAGAGTCAGTGTGACTTATTTTAAATTGTGGGTAGGGTGGATAGCCCCCATTGTTCTGTGACCTGTCAGTCATCAAACCGGGGGTCAGATTTCATTATGTGTTCATTTCTATCTGAAGTTGTACCCATGGATGTATAAAGAGTAGTTATACATCAAAGTTATTTTCCGTGGGGACTTCCAGCAACAATCTTGATTCTGATTGGCCAGAAGACTCAAACAAATCAGCAAAGATATTTTATTGAGAAGATGAAACTACGTGACAGAAGTTTTCAAAACCGTTTATGGTCTCCAGCGACATGCGGTCAGGGGAGGCAGGTGAGGCAGAGCCTCACTTGTCATTCTCCAATGTAACGGAAAAAAAGAATAATAATACAAATAATAATAATAATAATAATAATAATAATAAAATGTGTCCACTGATCTGTGTTGTAAATGTGATTTCTGTTTGATTCCAATCGCTTTTTATAGTAAAAATCGGCTAATTTGCCGAGCTCCGCCAAAACTACGGGGAGCGATGAGATTGAGAAGTGAGGCAGGGACGAGCTCTGCCTCTCGTAAGCCCACAGTAACTTGCTGGAGCACGGGCACTAATTTAGCGCGGGCACTTATTTTGTGAGCGCGCTCAAGCCAGTTACTGTGGGGTGAGGTGAGGCACAGATGAGCTCTGCCTCACCTCAGAATGCGTCACCCCACAGAAACTGTCTGGAAAGCGGGCCCTAAGCGCATGCCTGCACCATCTCACTGTATGTCACCAATGTAATGTTTGTAGATCCCTTTATTACATTTATCCTCGCCATCCATAGTCTCTAAAGAACTTATTTCACGTATATATGATATTTAGGCTCGCTGGTCTCATCATCCAACGGCAATGAAAAAAGCACCAGGGGAGGCAGCCACAACCTCTGCCGCACTGAAGGGGGCGCAAGTGAGCCCACAGGTTCTTGTTGCTACTGTTATTCTACGCAGAGACGGTAGACGCAAACAACAAACTAGACTTTTGAAACTAGAGGAAGATAAGGAGGACTTTTACAAAAAAGTAATAAAGATTGTTGTCCAGAAGGATAGCATGGACTTCATCTTCAAGTCAAGGTAAGACCACATTTGTAATGAAAATTGGATCTTACTAAGAGAGAACAATCCAATATTTAAATTTTGGGTAGGCTATCCTTTTGTTGAACGGTCTGTTTAAAATGAATCGAAGCATCAGACTAAAAAAGCTTTTGAAAATAACAGAATATTTCGATTAAAGGTGGGGTAGGTAAGTTTGAGAAACCGGCACGATATACACTTTTTGTTATATTCCATGGAATGCTCTTAACATCCCGATAGCAATGAATATCTTAAGTGCTTTGACAAAAAATACATAAAAACATTTCATCTGTGGAAGCCGTAGTACTGTAAAAAGCACGACCACTCAATTTAGCCGGCCCGGCTAAAATAACCTGCCTGTCAGCCTTCCATCTGTGCACAAACTTATCTCGTGCCCTCATTGGTCATGTGCGCGTTCGTGTGTGTTGGAGGAGGGGCTGTGTATTTTCAAATTCTAGCGCCCTCGAGCTGGTTTCTCCAAAATGACCTACCCCGCCACCTTTAAGGTCAAAATATATAATATTTGTAAATCTGACTCTGAAAGAGTCAGTGCCTCACCAGCCATGAACCTCACCGCACGTCAGTGATGGTCTCTCTCTGGTACTTCCAGTCCAACGCCTACTGAATGCACAGCGTTGGAAAATCGGGCCTTCAAAATAAAAGTTTGACTTTTTCCCCAAAAAAACAAATTATATATATTTTTTTTCACTCACACATCTGCGACCCACGGAACGGGTCCGCGACCCACTTTTGGGTCGCGAACCACCAGTTGAGAACCACTGCTCTAGAGTGAATTTGCTTCACATTCACACGATCGAGAAGCTGTCGATTTATTAAAAAGAACATTTTTCTTGTGTAATTGTATAAGTCATTTGTTGATGGTCCCTAAGTGAAAGCCTCGTTTCACGAAGAAGATCTCCCCGTCGCAATACAGCCAGCAGCAGGGGAAACTGACGCTGCTGGCGGGTCCGTGAATGTCTGTCGAATATCAAACCTAAAACTAACTTCACCGCGGTCCAGTAGACCCGAAGCATACAGAGGAACGCTTATTTGACTTTCGAAATAAAACGCTTCTCGTATTTCCTGTTTCCTCTCCTCGTGTTTTTAGTTTAGTTTTAAAGTTCTTTGTCCCGGATGAAGCGTTGAACACTCACCTGAGAGTCCGAGGCTGCTGCTTGTTCTCCGGGGGTCTTGCTGTCCTCCTCCATGCCGCGTTCAGTGCTCCTGCTCCGGCTGTGTGTGTCAAATAAACCCTGTGCTCCTCCTCCTTCAAATCTCGTGGAACCTGTGTGTTCACGTGATCAAATCTCGTTCGGTGTGCTGCGTTCAGGAACACTGGTATTTCTTTTTCTGTTTTTACTATTATTTGGGTTACTTAATACAAAAGTGATTTACACTGGGCTGCAACAACTATTTTTTAAATTATTATTATGGTTGTTTATTTGTTTTTCTTTTGTTGATGTATCACGTTGTCCCATTCTTTTATTGCATGACTGAGTTTTTATTTATTTCTCAAAATCTTACTTCATCTTGATTCTGAAGAAGTTGTTTGATATGGTGATGCCAATAAAGCTCCTTTAAAATTGAATTTGTGTATTATTTTTGTTAATTAATACAATAGTGATTTACACTGGGATGCCACAACTTTATGAAGTGACTAATGCTACAGCCAGGCTTTTGTTTTAGTAGAAAAAGGGAAAATACTGTCACCCCTAATGGTGAGTTCTGTAGTCGAGAGACTTTAAAAGACTACATTTCCCACGGCGCCTGCCTTTTAAGAGACAGACAGGACAGAGATTATAACCGTTAAAGTTATATAATGCAACGTTAAAGAAAGAAGTTGTTGATTCTTTTATTTGAGTTTTGCATCATAGTTTGGATTTGTTAGACTGTTGTCAAGGCCTATTTTATATTGTAATGGAATTTATGATTATCAGAGAATTGAATACTATGACGTTACATATATAACATAAATAATAACATTGTGTGTCTCATCACTCAGGTAAATGATCAGTCATGTGACCACACAGGGGGTGACCAGTGATCATGGCTCTATTGCACTTTGATAGGGTCAGGGGTCAGTTATCTCATGAATAAGCGTATTCATTGTAACTGTATGAAAGCCCTCTCTTCAGTCTGAGTAGTTGCACTCGGCTGTGGAGACATTGCTCTCAGTATGCTGTGCGCCTCTTTTGCAAAACGTGATTAAAGACTCAGAAGGACAACTCTTTGACTAGTTTATTTCAAGAATTTCCATCACAATATGTAGAAAGCTTTTCATTTTATATTGGTTAAACACGAGTCTCACAACATCAACAGAAGCCAAACAAGTCATCACAACAAGTCAATGAAAAGATAACGAGTTAGAGATGTCACTAAAAGCGGCTTGATGGAAACATCTGATTCTGTCTGGATCACCTTTTCAAAGTATATCATTTGTACAAAGAAAAATTTGCTTGAACCAATAAAAGTTAAACTAACAAAAACGCTTCAGAAAAGTTTATTTGCACAATTGGAAGACAGTGGAAGACATTTGCACGGCTGCATCTTGGTCTTCCCCTGTTCTTTTATTCGTTTGTATTTGAGGGATGTCTCCCATTCCTCTCTGACACACTCAGTACTGAGTGTCCTGTCAGAGTGAGTAATGTCGGGGACTCAACTGCGTGCTCTCTCTCCTGCCTGTCGGCACTCAGAGAGCTGCCCTTTTCCCCCTCTTTGATCGTTTTAACAAGTGGGACTTTCGTCTCTACTTTTTATAAACGACAGATGTTCACCTTCATTCCCTCATGGAGAATATTCATTTTTAAATGCTACATTTCCAGGGAATGTGATGCTCCATTACGCATGGCGAAATGGACAGGGGTTATTAACTGAGAAGGTGTGTTTTTGTGCTTCTGGTAACGGACGGACCAGTGGGGCGTGGACTACATCCTGCTTCGCCCTTAACCCAATAGCGATAGCCTTAGAGGGCGAAGCCTTATACGATATAGAACTGGGGTTACGTACTGTAACCCAGCTTCTATGAGTATAGGCGCAGCCCTCTAAGGTTCGGGCCCCACTGGCTCCGCGAATAGCTGAAGAAAAGCTGTTTGTGTGGGAGCAGATTGTAGGGACTACTTCCTATTTATACGGAAGTGAGCCCGGAGGTGGGGCCCACGTCATAGGTGGGCGTGGATTAAGTCTGTCAGTGCTGCACACGTGCAGTGGGATTAACCCAATAGCGATAGCCTTAGAAGGCTGCGCCTATCTCATAGAAACTGGGTTACAATATGTAACCCCAGTTATAAAACTTGAACCCATGTACCTCTTTCAGCCTATCAACACTCAATCCAAAACCTTATTTGTTGGTGCAGGTTTAGCTTCTTTTTTTTGTACAGCTCGTCCAATCTATACGAACTTTGGATGCGAATAAATACAAGCGGAACTATCTTAAAATAGAATAAACAAGTTTAAATGATTTGTTATTGGTTGTGATCATATTCTAAAGATGTTTGTATTATTGAAAAGTATACAGCTCCCTTTCATCTGAGTGTTGAGAGCTGTTTCCATACATTCATTTTGTGCTCAAAGTGCACCAGATTGATGCATTTCACTTCAACAAAAAAAATCTTCACCAATTCACTCCGACACACTTCAATTCTTTCAACTCGAGCATTACATTTGTGTGACGCGATCTCGCGGTAGCCAATCAGTGGTGAGGATCTCAGCCTGCCGTCACTGACGTTGAACCAGAAAACCAAAACATCAGCCGTTAGCTGTTAGCTGTTAGCACTCAGAGCTCACTGCTCCTCATATCTGTTTAGAAACTGGACACAAGTTAAACAAGTACAAACCACAGACTGTCTGTGTCATGGCGAATACAGTCGCTGGTTTATTTCTGTATGTATGAGTTTTGGACGGAGCAGCTACAGGTTAGTTTAGGCCAGCGTTTCTCAAAGTGTGGGGCGCAGAGATGTGATATTATTTTTTTTTTATTACATTTTTTGGACCTCAGGCCGGAATCGAACCTGGGTCATCGCGGGCGGTAGTGGACTGTTAAAGCCGGAGACTTGCAACGGCGGGTGTTCGCTGCGGCGGATGCGGTACCGGTGTTGTGTCACATTATGCCCCCCCGTCATGAAATGCCCCCCTTGTCACGGGAACGCGCATTTCTAAATGACACGTTTAAACCTCTAAATGACACGTTTACACCTTAAAACGATGTTTAAAACGAAAAGTAAACGTTCAGGGTTTTTATTAATGGTATTTTCAGACTGTGAGTTGTTTAGTGGTAGCTCATAGTCTTCTTGATTCTTCTGGTTTAACTTTTCGCTCCGTATTTGAGGTGTCGAAATTCATTCGTCACTTCCTTTTCAGTTTTTGTTTTTTAATTTTTTATCATTGTTGTTACGTCCTGTCTGTATAAACCATAGACTGTATATATAAATGGACGTGGCGTCCGTGACGTCACCCATAGGATTCTGCAGAGTTGCCGTGAAGCCCTTAGTAGGCGGAGTCGGCCACTAACGGCTCGACTGTGACGTCAGAGTCTAATCCCGCCTGCTCCAAATAAGGGCAAAGGCGGAGCCGAGGCGGGACCTGCTGCCTCCGAACTGGATGTAAACAGAGCTAGCTCAGGCTAAGAAGCTAAGCTAACATGAAATACATGCATACCAAGTTACTGATAACAGTGTAGTTCCCCTATATAAACGTTACATTCATAATCAAATGAGACAATCTGCAAGAGAATTAGCTATATTTTGTTATTCTTAATGCTTGTCATTCACACGTTGAGAAAAGACGGACTCCACCGCCCGGACCTAACGGAGCCGCAGTGGGCTAGCTCCGGGACGCCGGCTGGAGCTAGCCCCCTGCGGCTCCGTTAGCTCCGGCGGCCACCACTGGGATAATTGGGTCCCCTATTAACATTTGCTCCCGTTTAGCATTATGGGCGTCATAGCCATAGACTATAAAAGTCTTACCCAAGGCTGAATCATAAACTAAAATGTATATGTATGTATAAAGGGTTACGTCCTTAGCTGGCTAATAAGTAACAAGCTAAGCTACCAAGCACACAAACACCTGCGAACGGGGTTAACATGTATAATATTATCATTTTAGACTTCTTGGAAGTTCTGTTAGTACATTCAAGCGCACAGCACGACATTTGAATTGTCTGGTATTTGTAACAATATTCCCTAAAAGGCACAATCACCACGAACACGGCTAAAGCTAAAGGGTCAAGTAAAGTACTATGACTAACTAACGTTGTAGCCTCTATGGTTGTAGCCTAGCAGAGTGGACAAGTTGCTGTTAGCTGACAGTGAGGCATGTACGTGTCCATCAAAGTGACCACGCCCTAATTTATGCAAAAACTTTAAGACCTAATATAAATAAAAGGGTCGTGTTAGAAAACAATTCACTCACAGATCCATAATCATGAAGGTGGAATCTAACTATATCGATAATAATATTTATTGCATCCATGGGTAGAAACATGTTTTTTTCTGCTGTAAAGTTGGGCATTTTAACATGGGGGTCTATGGAAATTGCTCCTTTCTGCAGCCAGTCCCTAGCGGCCCATGTATGAACTGCAGTGTGTGGCACTTCCGTATTGGCGTCCCGGCTGTTCCCCAGAGTTTGCCGCTTGGTATAAACGTGCTTTAAAATGTATTGTTTAATTTTACATAGTTGTCATCTAATAATCAAAATATATGTTTACAAATGTTACATAGTCTTTGTCAGCATATTTTTATATATACGCTATGCGTACAAAATAAAAGTGTCACATTCATGAAACTTGCTCCATTTATTGGTACCAGTCCTAGAACCATACCCTGAACAATGCTTGCGGGTGGGATTCATAGAACCCTCTTTTGGGGTGGGGGTGGGGGGGGGGGGGCATTTTATGACAAGCCAAACAATAGTTGCATTGGTTGAAATGACAGTGGACAGTTAATGATGGTTCCTTCGGGGCATTATGTGCATCCAGGGCACAAGTACGGTTGATCCACTGGAGGCCTTTGTACACATTGGTGGTGGTACCACCGCTGACAAATGTCACAGCAAATCTGAGAAAACAATAAATACTTGTTATGTAAGGTATGCATTATGGGATTTGTTTATGATAATAGAATATCTCTAATGTATTTCCCACTAACATTCTAACCATTCCTTCAATTATCGAAATCTTTCAAAAACATAAATGTTGTGTTTTGAGAAAGAAATACATTTTCAACAAAAATGTATGGAAAAACAAGCAAAACATGAATCCTTTATCAGTTAATGCTGAAGATGCCAAATATAGTAGCAATTACTAACGCAAATGTTATGTTGATAAAGTCTGGAAACATATTTCTGCTAATTTTCTTATTTGTAATGTGCAATAGGAAATGACCCAATGTTCTTCATCCTGCTCCTCCATCCCGCAGTAACAGCAAAGCCTGCTTAGATCATCTGTTGAGACAACAAGTAATCAATATCTTCAGATGAACCACATTGCAGATTTGGGGTCAAGGTGACCCATTCCAATTTTTGACTAAAAGGTCAATTATATAAGGACACATTTGTTGTGGTCTTTTATTATTTTGTCTGAAGAAAAGGCAAAACACACACAAACACATAGATTTTCTAAATGATTAAATCTGAGCACAGAGGAGCCATCTGCTCCTTCTTTCACTCTCTCCGTACCCTCTGTAGAATGGGAACCTGTGCTCCTTCTTTCACTCTCTCCGTACCCTCTGTAGAATGGGAACCTCTGCTCCTTCTTTCACTCTCTCCGTACCCTCTGTAGAATGGGAACCTCTGCTCCTTCTTTCACTCTCTCCGTACCCTCTGTAGAATGGGAACCTGCACAATGTCATTACAAAACATCCACAAACTTCTTTCGCACTGTACGCATCAATTTAAGTTTGGTTCTCATGGTTCTTTTGTTGTTCATCACATGTATTAGCTTTACAGCTTTGATTATAATAAGTTCAAGGTAAAAATTAACTGAGGATATCAGTCAAAAGTAATACACACCAATGAGCACATTGAAAGGAGGAAGATGGAGAAATCTCACATCTTAAATAAACCGCAGAATTGAAAGGGTGTGTTAGAGTGTGACGTGTGATGCCTATATGAAATTGCAGTTCAAGATGCCTGCCTGCGATGCTTCATATGTTATCTGTTTGGAATTGAGATCCACAATATACTGTATGTAGTGACTATTTACCCTAATCTATACTAAAGCCACTGTGTTGCTTTTAAAACCCTGATAATGTCCCTGGTCAATATTAACCCAACAGTACCAATGGTCCAAGCAGTGATACAATACATCAATTTGCATGGCACATTATTAATATACTAGGTTATTGATGCATACTTATGAGATACAATTCATAAAAGTAACTACATGAAGTCATTGACAATGTTGAGAAAAGGTAACAAACCAGATTCTCTGAGGAGAGAAGTAGCAATGTCCAGCCTCAGCTCGTGCACTGCCTTCTGGGAGGTTTCAAACTCAATTGCCTCCCCCCGTAAAATGTTCTCTGCAAACTGAAGAGAACTCTGATTAGTATCTGGACTGCATGGTCTATGATTTCACCCTCAAATGGAATACAGACAAATGACCCAACAGATTTAAAGAATGACATGTTGTATATGTGTAGTTTGACACAATTCAATACATCTTTGATCAAGATGTATAAAAGCAAGTCAAGATATTCAGTCTAATTGCTACTGAGTTTGAGTTTGAGAGTAATGTTTGGGTAAATGCATTTCACACTCACTTTTAAGGCCAGGACACCACAGGATGTGCTGTCTTGTTGGCGATTATGGGGGAGGGTGCTGCATGTCCACCTTGACACCTTGCAGCCTTTCATCCTCATAAGGGCTCTACAGTATGTAGATAGTACATGTGTCAAGATGCAGCACATCATTGTCAAAAAACTCATACAACACCAGAACTAGTACACTGTATCAAATGTACCTTGTAGACTGGGCACACCCTCAATTTGCCTTTCCCTTCTCCAAGTGGATCCAAGAACAGGGTTTTCTTCTCATGGGGGTACATTACCTTTTATTATTCACATGGAAACACAACATGCATTAGGCAGGAACCATTAGGCAGGTACGACGTATTGTTTAGATGTTATCAATAATAAGTGACAGCATGCATGTGTGGCCCGGTTATCTTGCAAATCACTAATTATATATGGTGTATACAGCACTATAGATACAGATTGGAGCTTAAAATATGCTCCTATTCTCACCACACATTAGAATGTTAGTGGGAAATACATTAGAGATATTCTATTATCATAAACAAATCCCATAATGCATACCTTACATAACAAGTATTTATTGTTTTCTCAGATTTGCTGTGACATTTGTCAGCGGTGGTACCACCACCAATGTGTACAAAGGCCTCCAGTGGATCAACCGTACTTGTGCCCTGGATGCACATAATGCCCCGAAGGAACCATCATTAACTGTCCACTGTCATTTCAACCAATGCAACTATTGTTTGGCTTGTCATAAAATGCCCCCCCCCCCCAAAAGAGGGTTCTATGAATCCCACCCTCAAGCATTGTTCAGGGTATGGTTCTAGGACTGGTACCAATAAATGGAGCAAGTTTCATGAATGTGACACTTTTATTTTGTACACATAGCGTATATAATAATATGCTGACAAAGACTATGTAACATTTGTAAACATATATTTTGATTATTAGATGACAACTATGTAAAATTAAACAATACATTTTAAAGCACGTTTTTACAGACAGGACGTAACAACAATGATAAAAAAAAGATTAAAAAAAACAAAAACTGAAAAGGAAGTGACGAATGAATTTCGACACCTCAAATACGGAGCGAAAAGTTAAACCAGAAGAATCAAGAAGACTATGAGCTACCACTAAACAACTCACAGTCTGAAAATACCATTAATAAAAACCCTGAACGTTTACTTTTCGTTTTAAACATCGTTTTAAGGTGTAAACGTGTCATTTAGAGGTTTAAACGTGTCATTTAGAAATGCGCGTTCCCGTGACAAGGGGGGCATTTCATGACAGGGGGGGCATAATGTGACACAACAGACACACTGGCACATAAATTACATAAACAATCTCTCTCTCTCTACTTTCAAAATCTATTTAAAACTCATAACAAACAAACAAAATTCCCAAAGTTGTCCTGAAATTAACTTATTAAATAAACGAAATGAAAAATATAGCCTATGCAAACAACATTGAATCTGGACTTGAAAGTATTCTGATTAGCCTACATTGCAAATAAGCGGACAGCGCACACACACACACACACACACACACACACACACACACACACACACACACACACACACACACACACACACACACACACACACACACACACACACACACACACACACACACACACACACACACACACACACACACACACACACACACACACACACACACACACACACACACACACACACACACACACACACACACACACACACTAAAGAAAAACCTTGGTTGGTGACACTTTCATTAAGTCTGGTAATCCTTTACCATGAACATATGTTATTCGAAGAAAAACAATTAATGGTTAATTTCAAAAGCTGCAACCTAAGGGATATAAATACATATTAAAACAAATCATGACATTTGTGAATCTTGTCAAAACCTTTACTTAATTATCTTCTTTTTAATAACTTGTTTCAGGCTATTTAATGCCTTGTTTCCTCACAGCTTTGTCTACGAATGTGATCAAACTGAAGTGTATTCGTTCCTCTGGGAACATCTTTCTAGAACGAGCTTCAAGTATTTAGAAGCTTCTTAACTTCAGCAGCATGCTTCAGACCGATGAGTGCACTGAACGCCACAGGAAGCCAGCTGTATATGCTAAATTAGCAAATAAGCTAACATGCTATGTCATTCCATTCATTTGCTCGACTATGTTGAAAATAAAACTGTAATTTAATAAGTAAAAAGAATCTTGTTGAGTAGTTTAGCACATGGTGAATACTTGCACTCTGCTAAGTATCTGTTAACAGCATGCACCTCATAAAGCAACGTTTAATAACAGGAAGCTTTCATATACATGTAATGATTCTATTGTTCTGATCTTCTGGTCCTGTGTTTGTCTCTGCAACGCTTCAGGTTCCTTGCCTTGAACACTAGGGGGCTCTCTCTGTATACTTTACAGAAGTACAATCACAAAACAAAGCTGAGTGGAAACAAAGGGTTAAGGTTGGGTTTATAAAGAGAGTTTAATATTAAATATCTGATCCAATGCACCGGAGAGCAACCCAACCTAATTCTAACCTGACTCCTCAGAAAGGTTTCTGAAGGTCTGCACCAAGGTGAGGAGCGGCCTCAATGTCCTCACACTCAGGAAACTCAGATTGTTCACACACACCTTTACTTCACATGTAACGCTATCACTCAGCTGACCTCAGTGGCTGCTTTGAAGGATCTATGTAGATGTAGATCTCCTCTCTTCGCTGCAGCAGAGAAAATAAAAACATATATTACACAAAGTCAACTTTTATACAATGCAGAAATATTATTTATGGCCAAACCAAACATGTCCATGTTGGTAGTGTGTGTTAGTTATTGACTGAATGTTCTTCAGCAGGAATGAATGTGTGATTGACAGATGAACCCTGAGGACCATCAGACTCTCATCTGACTGATACTTTTATTTATACTATATTCACTTCTCATTCACGTAGTTCTCTATTTTCACTGCTGTAAATTAATCACAGTCAGTCGTATGGTATCATCGTTTATATATTGATGTTTGTGGGGTCAATAAATCAACCTGATGTAAACACTAACACAATGAAGCACATCTGAGAAGATACAGAGACAACACTCTGGACACATCTGCTTTGTTAGTGTCTGCAAATTAAAAATAAATACAAATAATGTTTTGAACTCACCTTTATTTATTTTGATGCACTTCCCACGTACAAGCAAAGACAGAGCTGCAGCAAGAATTACAGCTGCCAAAACGAATGAAGTGATGCCAACAATAACCATGGCTCCTGTGCTGTAGCAGTTCTCACTCTCTTTCTCTGAAGAACATCATAAAAAAAAATGTATCTTTAACTTTAAAAATATAAATGTACCTTACATGTTCAGGACACTGACAACACAACATCACTCAAGATATCTTCATCTTCTAAAGCTAAATTACACATGAACATTTGAAATCACTTCATATCCAAACTCATCTCACCACAGACGTGCACATAGATCTGAGCAGAGACCCGATGCTTGATGTCCTCCTGAGAGACCACACAGAGGTAGAGGTCTGTCCTGGTCTTTCTCTGGGACTCGTTCCTCCTCAGCTTTGAGTCTGTTTCCATCTCCGCTCTGCCACTCTGCTTTAGTGTTTAGAGAAGCACCAGGAACCTCACACTGCAGAAGAGCCCAGTCTGCTGTGGCTGTGAGAATCATAACGCGCGGCTTCGGAGTTGCAGCTGTGAACAGGTGGACATGAAAACGTATAAAAAACAACAAACCAGCGACGTGCGGTCAGAGGAGGCAGGTGAGGCAGAGCCTCACTTGTCATTCTCCAATGTAACGGAAAAAAAGAATAATAATACAAATAATAATAATAATAAAATGTGTCCACTGATCTGTATTGTAAATGTGATTTCTGTTTGATTCCAATCGCTTTTTATAGTAAAAATCGGCTAATTTGCCGAGCTCCGTTACAACTACGGGGAGCGATGAGATTCACTAGTGAGGCAGGGACGAGCTCTGCCTCACAGAAGCCCACAGTAACTTGCTGGAGCGCGGGCACTAATTTAACGCGGGCACTTATTTTGTGAGCGCGCTCAAGCCAGTTACTGTGGGGTGAGGTGAGGCACAGATGAGCTCTGCCTCACCTCAGAATACGTCACCCCACAGAAACTGTCTGGAAAGCGGGCCCTAAGCGCATGCCTGCACCATCTCACTGTATGTCACCAATGTAATGTTTGTAGATCCCTTTATTACATTTATCCTCGCCATCCATAGTCTCTAAATAACTTATTTCACGTATATATGATATTTAAGCTCGCTGGTCTCATCATACAACGGCAATGAAAAAAGCACCAGGGGAGGCAGCCACAACCTCTGCCGCACTGAAGGGGGCGCAAGTGAGCCCACAGGTTCTTGTTGCTACTGTTATTCTACACAGGGAATGTAGACGCAAACAACAAGCTAGGCTTTTGAAACTAGGGGAAGATAAGGAGGACTTTTACAAAAAAGTAATAAAGATTGTTGTCCAGAAGGATAGCATGGACTTCATCTTCAAGTCAAGGTAAGACCACATTTGTAATGAAAATTGGATCTTACTAAGAGAGAACAATCCAATATTTAGATGTTGGGTAGGCTATCCTTTTGTTGAACGGTCTGTTTAAAATGAATCGAAGCATCAGACTAAAAAAGCTTTTGAAAATAACAGAATATTTCGATTAAAGGTGGGGTAGGTAAGTTTGAGAAACCGGCACGATATACACTTTTTGTTATATTCCATGGAATGCTCTTAACATCCCGATAGCAATGAATATCTTAAGTGCTTTGACAAAAAATACATAAAAACATTTCATCTGTGGAAGCCGTAGTACTGTAAAAAGCACGACCACTCATTGTATTGTAAATAACCTGCCTGTCAGCCTTCCATCGGTGCACAAACTTATCTCGTGCCCTCATTGGTCATGTGCGCGTTCGTGTGTGTTGGAGGAGGGGCTGTGTATTTTCAAATTCTAGCTCACTCGAGCTGGTTTCTCCAAAATTACCTACCCCGCCACCTTTAAGGTCAAAATATATAATATTTGTAAATCTGACTCTGAAAGAGTCAGATTTACAAATAAGCGATTTTCCAACGCTGTGCATTCAGTAGGCGTTGGACTGGAAGTACCAGAGAGAGAGACCATCACTGACGTGCGGTGAGGTTCATGGCTGGTGAGGCACTGACTCTAAAAGAGTCAGTGCCTCACCAGCCATGAACCTCACCGCACGTCACTGCAACAAACAGATACACTTTAATAATAATAGGAACCTCAACTTCATTCTCCCAAAGGGGATAGAAATGTCTTGCAGCCAGGTCACAAGGAGTGTCGGAGCCATTTATGTTTATTGTTCACATGTCATTTTATTTTGTTTAGATTTATCATGCAATATCATTTTGAAAACTCGCAGAATATAAATATATAATATAAATATGTTCATAGGTGACCAGAGGGAGGGCAAAGCGAGCGACAACCCTGTAAAACACACAAAAACATAAAACACAGAAAGCATAGAAACACACAACATGGGGACACACACCCGCGCACACACGTATGAATTGTGTAAATCGCTACGTATATCTAGGGTGCGACGAACCAAAAAGCCTCTTGGAGGTGTATAAAAAGAGTCACAGAAAGTCGGCCATTTTGAATTTGGTGTGTTTCGCCCTCTGTCCTTTAGCGAACTCCTCTGAGGGATTTTATCCGATCGACTCCAAATTCGGAGGGTAGCGTCTCGAGACAATGGGGGGAAGAAAGTTATCACGAAACGTAACTTTTTATCGTAGCCGTGATTTGGCGCCCAATTTCACGTTCGCTCGATGCTAGGCGATCCCTCGCCATGGAACACGATGATGTCATAACTCCAACTGACATGCTCAGAACGCTAAAAACACCAGACTACCATTAACACTGCTGCCCTGAACAGCTCTACGTCAAATCTGAGGTTACATAATGTGACGTTACCATGGCAACGCATCCCTCGACCATAAAACACATTGTTGCTGCAACTCCAATAGACACCATCCGATCATCCCCAAATTTCACCTGTATATCACCGGTCCATGACTCAACAGCTCTACGTCAAATCTGAGATATCACCTTATGTTGTTTCCATGGCAACGCAACCCTCGCTGTAAAACACGATATTGCTATAACTCTTATGAAAATGGTGCTCAAACTTCACGTGTGCTAACAGTACAGCCATGAAGACGTCTACGTGTCAATTTCGAGATTTCGTCAAATGCCGTTGCCATGGGAACATAATGCTCGCTATGAAACACAGTTTTCTCATAACTCCAGTTAACATGCTCCAAATTACCCAAAACGTCACATGTTTGGTAACGATGGAGCCCTCAACACATCTAAGCGTATTATGGGGCGTCATCATATGCCGTTGCCATGGCGACAGATCACTTTCCATCAAACACGATGTTTATGTTACTACTGTAACTCCCATGTACGTTGTCCGATCCTCCCGGAAACTTCACACGTTTGCCAGCGGCCGAATCCTCGACAAACCTGCGTGACCTCGACGTGCGGACAACAGCGGACCTGCACGGAGCGTCGAAGACCCGCTCATCGCTGCTCGCAGCTTTAATTCTTATTGGCTTTGTACAAAGAATAAGAAGATTGATGCCATTCATGTCTGTACAAACAATAACTAATTTGAACTGAATATACAGATCTGTTTCAAAAGTTGCAGCACGCACTGCTTAGAGACGTCACATGAATATTCTCCTGATCGGTCGTTAAAGTCGAGTTCTGAAAAACAAATAAATGTTCCTTGCTTCCTGATGGTTTTTACGTTCTAAAATGGAGAGGGGAAAACATGAGCAGAGACACAAATTCACACACGCTTCATGTTTCCATTAGTATCTAGAAAGGCAGAATAATTAATTGGATGTTTATAGCCACAACGTTTCTTCCCACAATAAAATGAACATGACGAAGCATACGATTTGTTTTACGTTTAGTATTAAATTCTAAGGGCCGTTCAAATGCAGCGTCTTTTGCCGCTACAAAGGCAAGACGCACGTTGGTCCAACTAAAGTACTCACCAACATACAGCTCAAAGTAGAATTTTTGAGTAGGCTGCAGAGGTGGAAAATAACAGGTGTAGATTCCACTGTCGGACAATTTCGCGTTTCTGATGACGATGGCGGAGTTGCCGTGCTTCAGTTCTGCTGGAAAATGTGAGACTCGTCCTTTGAACTGCTGACTCTGACCTTGTTGGCCGTTGTTGTAATGGAGGCCTGCATCATAGAGGAAAATCTCCTGCAGAGTTTCTCCTCCAGGACCGACTTTCCTCCAGTCAAAGAGAAGTCTTTCAGCGTTTTCGTCGATGGATACTGGGAATAAAGCATCTCCACCTTCTGGAACAACCATTCTGACAGAACCTTGGGGATAAAGCACATTTTAATCAGTATGTGTAAATACATAAATCAGATAAAGGCAGAAAAGTGGATAAAATATTACTATGCCACCTCAGCTTAAAAGCAAAACATTTCCCTTTGATTGAGGAAGAGAAAATATTTACTTGTTTCTTAGGATCGACCCCAATTATTCACTATTTGTTCATTCAGGTATTCAGTATTTGGGTTTAAAATAAAAAAGAAATCTGAGTAGTGGGTTCAACCCCTCAGGATAACAAATGTGCATTAATCATGCCACACCTTTTAGTAAATGTCTTATTTACACCCAACATCACAGCTGCTTTTCCTACTTTCTGCTCACGTTTTATTTGAGAGTAAACACCGTCTAACCAACCCAGCGTTTCCTCTGACTCATGCTGATGGAGTAAACTCTCTATATTCTCACACAGTGAGCAAACACAACATAAACACACTCAGTGTGGCAACTGTTAACGTTCTTCAAACTCCTGTTTGTGATGTTTCCTTGTTGTGTTAAAGTAAATAGAAATGTTTCGCAAAATAACTACCAATATTGTCTAAAATATTATATCAAAATACATTTATCGATAACCATTAATACATACTGATTTTATCATGCAGTATCATGCAGTCCCTCCACTAGCCACCCTGCTGAAAAAACCAGCATAGACCAGCTTAAGATGGTTGCTGGTGTTAGGCTGGTTTAGTTGCTGGTTTAGCTGACCAGGCTGGTCTTGAACCAGCAAGAACAGCCTGGCTAGCTTGTCCAGCCTGGTCAGCTAAACCAGCATGGACCAGCATGGATGTCATGCTGGTCGATGCTGGTTTTAGCTGGTCTATGCTGGTGAAGCTGGTATTTATGCTGGTCTACCAGCAGTCTTGCTGGCGAAACTGAAACAGACACAGACAGACAGAGAGGGCGGGACACGGGGGAACGGCGAGACGGCAGTGGTTGAAACAAAGCGGTATTGTTTTGACTGGCACTAACGGTCGAGGAGTGAAGAGGCTTGTTTGAGACAAGCGAGACCTGCGCAGACCTGCGCAGTTGCGATCAACGTCTTGCTAGTGCGTTGCATGATGGTTAGTCATTTTTTCCGACTTGCTCTGGAGGCTCGCCTACATGAGACGTTGAAATCTCGCGGGACAAAGACGCCCGCAGCCTTGAGAGCGAGGCGCGGCGAGGCGGCGCAGTTCCTCTCCACGGGCTGCGGAAGCGAAATGCTTGATGGGAAACGACTCGCTGGTATCTCCAGCTGAGCGCTCATTGGTGGGTTTTACCACGTGCTGGTGATGAAACTCTCCAATTGGCTCGGCTAAAGTTTGTTGTTGTTTTGTGTCAGTTTTACGTCGCTCCTTCCGTTCACATTTTTCATCATTGTTCCACAATGTTTATCATCATGAAATTAATATCTATATATTTTATACTATACTTGCACTGCTTACCGTTTTCATACTTTATATATCTTAGCATATTCATACACACTGTTCATACTGCTCACAGGCTGATATCTAGTGTATTCATACACACTGTTCATACTGCTCCCAGGCTGATATCTAGTGTATTAATACACACTGTTCATACTGCTCTCAGGCTGATATCTAGTGTATTAATACACACTGTTCATACTGCTCACAGGCTGATATCTAGTGTATTAATACACACTGTTCATACTGCTCACAGGCTGATATCTAGTGTATTCATACACACTGTTCATACTGCTCCCAGGCTGATATCTAGTGTATTAATACACACTGTTCATACTGCTCACAGGCTGATATCTAGTGTATTAATACACACTGTTCATACTGCTCACAGGCTGATATCTAGTGTATTCATACACACTGTTCATACTGCTCTCAGGCTGATATCTAGTGTATTCATACACACTGTTCATACTGCTCACAGGCTGATATCTAGTGTATTCATACACACTGTTCATACTGCTCACAGGCTGATATCTAGTGTATTAATACACACTGTTCATACTGCTCACAGGCTGATATCTAGTGTATTCATACACACTGTTCATACTGCTCACAGGCTGATATCTAGTGTATTCATACACACTGTTCATACTGCTCTCAGGCTGATATCTAGTGTATTCATACACACTGTTCATACTGCTCACAGGCTGATATCTAGTGTATTAATACACACTGTTCATACTGCTCACAGGCTGATATCTAGTGTATTCATACACACTGTTCATACTGCTCACAGGCTGATATCTAGTGTATTCATACACACTGTTCATACTGCTCACAGGCTGATATCTAGTGTATTCATACACACTGTTCATACTGCTCACAGGCTGATATCTAGTGTATTAATACACACTGTTCATACTGCTCACAGGCTGATATCTAGTGTATTAATACACACTGTTCATACTGCTCACAGGCTGATATCTAGTGTATTAATACACACTGTTCATACTGCTCACAGGCTGATATCTAGTGTATTCATACACACTGTTCATACTGCTCACAGGCTGATATCTAGTGTATTCATACCCCTCACTGTTTATTCATCATTCAATTCATTCTATATTTTATTCTGTAGATTGAGTACATTACTTTTCACTTCACTGCTTGTTGCACCTGGTTAGAAGCTAAACTGCATTTCGTTGTCTCAGTACCTGTAATATGTGCAATAACAAGAAAGTTGAATCTAATCTTGAGCAGGAACAAATGTATTTACTTAGTACATATCTGACATTAACGATTAAACACATGTGTGCATTCTTTATAAATGCAAACCGAGTCAAGCCGACTCCGGAGGTGGCGGTATGCACCTTCAAGCTGTTTGCAATCCGCCAAAAAAAACGAGAGAAGAAGAAGAAGAAGGCGAAGAAGAAGATGAAGAAGCCGACTCGGAGCTCTCCGACTTCAGGCGAGCTTTTTGAGACCTCCCCCGGCTGCGATCGGCTATTCTCGTCTACTTTCGAGGCAAGCCGCAATGCGTCTCAAACAAGCCTTTACGGAGCGTCCACACAGCAGCGTGCGTTGACGCTTGGCGGTGGGCGTGTCTGAAGCTTGTGTGGACGGGCCGTTACGGCCCGTCCACACAGCGGCGTGCGTTGAAGCTTCTAACGCTTCTTCCCATTCACTTTGAACGTGAGTGTGTGGCACTTCCGTATTGGCGTCCCGGCTCTTCCCCAGAGTTTGCCGCTTGGTCTTGATCGATTTCCGGGTCAAGTCCCGGAGGAGGGGAAGAGAGGAGTCGAGGAGGGGTATTGGGATGAGGCTACAGTCTATGGTTCGTAGCAAGGTGCAAACTCTGGGGAATAGCCGGTACGCCAATACGGAAGTGCCACACACTGCAGTTCATATATTGGCCGATAGGCGATGGCTGCAGAAAGGAGCAATTTCCATAGACCCCCATGTTAAAATGCCCAATTTTACAGCAGAAAAACATGTTTCTACCCCTGGCTCCATACATTTTATTATCGATATAGTTAGATTCCACCTTCATGATTATGAATCTGTGAGTGAATTGTTTTCTAACACGACCCTTTTATTTATATTAGGTCTTAACGTTTTTGCATAGATTAGGGCGTGGTCACATTGAGTGACGGCTCTGTCAAGTGACTGTTGCTGATAGCTTCTCGTCTCTGCTACCTGCTCCGTGAAGCTACTGGGACTCTGACTGCTTAGTTCATCCAGGAAACACAACTTGAAGCCGGCCGTGGTTGTTTGTTCTTCATGCTTATATATCGGACTATTGTGACTCGCTCTGCGGTTAAAACAGACGATGCATGAATGCGGTTTTGCGGTAAGTGAAATTTGAGTGCTTTATTTATGTGTTAATGATTTTAATCAGCTACGTAATGAATGTTAAGGCTTGGGTTAGCGTGTAGCGAGTGGTAGCTACATCGGTGCTAACGATGCAAATCGTAGCCTCCAAGTTAAAATAATAGACTGTATATATAAAGGTTAAAACGAAATAGACAAGCGTTAAGTGGGATAATACTGTTGAACAAACGGCTTCTGTTTGAGGTTATAAAATAAGGTCATCCTTGTAACGTAAAGAGATATTTTATTATGTAGGTAGGAACTATATGCATCGCTAAGGTTAATTTAAATTGGCTATGCTCAAGTATGTAGACAAGTTAACGTCGAAGTAGTGTATGTGAAATCAACCTCACAATAAGATGTGTGTATATTACAATTATTAATGTCATATTTCAAGATGATTACTTAGATATTACAATATGGTTGGTTGAGCTGGAGTTCATTATTGAGCTTACACGTTAACGTCACAGTCATCTGAAGAACAAACCCAAACCTTGTTGTTTTTTTAAATTGCATTACCAAATGGGTATCAAATAAACAGTAAGCATTGGTAACACAACTTCCAAAGTTACAGTAAAATAAAAAGGACCCTGACTCGGACAATACACAATCCAACATGTTCAACAGAAGAGAATCAGTTATATTGTTTGTACACATGGTTCTTTACACATATATCTGTTTGTTTAAGGTGTCCAGGTGATGCAGACACGCTGGACCAGAGAGTGAGAGACAGAACTGGACTCCTCACAGCAGTGAACTTCAGCTCAGGTACAAAGACTCTTTTTTTCATACTGTACAAAGAATCAAGAAAGATATTGGTTTAAATAAATGAAGTATTGACTTTAATACACTGATATACATTCCATTAAACAATACTAAATACTAGATCACCTACACTTCAGTTAAGTTGAGGGTTTTTTCCATGCAAAAAGTTACATTTAGATATTAACAAGCAATATGACTTTGTCAGCTTTCTAATTTAATGTATTGAAGGCAAAGATATTTAACACATAGTGAGAACTGCTACTATTTATCTCTCAATACTGTCTGTAAAAAACGTGGTAAAAGTGATTCTTTCAGTGAGACAACAGAGCAAGCTTCTACAGTTGCACTACGTTTGATAACAGTTCAATATTATTTTGATAATAACATATATTTCAATGTTGATGAACTTCATACTGTTATAATCTGATCGTCTTTGTAACTCACTGTTGAAATAAAAAAAAAACATTACAATTACAAAATAATTATATCTACAGTCCCTAAACACACAAACACTCCGCTTTCATAAATAACACACTTGTTTTGCAATAATGTTTTATTTTTCCTGTCATTTTTGTTAGGAAAGGACATGCCTGAAAGACACGACATTTTCTCCTTCTCTGAGGGTCAAGAAGAACATCCAAGAGGAACATTAAAAGCTGATGTTATGAGATTTTAAGACCAGTACAGGACATTCACTAAGAAACTACTTTTATTGTGAAAACACAGTCAGCTGATCGAATGCACCTATTTCCACATCTACACTCCATCAGCTGATTATTTCTATTTGCCTCACTTTATGAGCTTCACATCGCTTGTGCCTTGTACTGCAGAGTTTGCAACGTCACAAATAAATGGGGCCAATCTTCAGTCAGATGTGAATGTGTAATCTAACATTTTCAGTAAGAATAATGGACAAAAGGAGTGCAAATACAAATACAATTTATTGAAATGTGAACCAAAAGTTAATCAAATGTTTTAAATAAAAAGCACATATGGACAGAAGGTGTAAACCTATTAAATGTATAAGTAAACACATTTAGTAGATAAAGTGACAGACTAGGCCTGTGCAGTTGGTATCAGCTTTGCCCAGCATGGGCTCCTCCATCAGGCCTGGTCCTCCTCGCAGAGGAAAGACCCTCAGTCCTCTCCAAACCAACAGACTGGACGTCCATCACACGGAGGTTTCTCCCTGAAGTCTCCGCAGCTCTCTGGACACCATGCTGTCTCAATCCGTCCACACTGAATATGAGAGGGGGAAAATGAAAATAATAAATGCTTTAGACAATAAGAAACATAAAGTCGACTGTTGAGTTGCTCAGTTTTTTTAGATTGTCAATACTATTACTGTATAACTAATATCTCAGGTTAAGAGGCACCTTCAAATAAAGATTGGTCTTTAAATACATTTTGTCTTTTGAATTGTTTGTCTAAAGTCAAGGATCTAGAACTGGTACTTAGTTTTAATGATACAGTCTGGTTATTATGCTGTTTGGAGGAGGCCTCACAGGTAAGAGCACTAACACGTAACACGTTATCGTAACTGAAAGGCTGCCTGCCAAACGTAAACATTGAGCCACGTGACTTGCAAACTCTCGCGAGAGTTTTACACTAGTGATGGGAATTCCGATTCCCTTCGGGGACACGAATCTTTTGATTCAGTTCACTAGAAAGATTCGTTCACCGGTTCGCGAACGACTTCTGGTGATTTGCACGTTCGCGAACGATTCGTCTTTGTACTTAATTCGTTCAGTGAGTCTTCACTACTGCCGAAGTCCGTACAAGAAGTTTGCTGGCGTAACATGTATGATATTAAAACACATTTTACACCTCACCTTGTTGCCCCATGAATTATGCTCTGGGAATAGGCTACATATCATTTAAGAAATATAATTGGCCATTGTTAAATCTCTCATAAATGTGTGCCTGACTATACGATGTATTACAGCAGGCTAGCACGTTATACTTTCAAACCCATGCACGTACTATGTGGCCTAACTTAAATCCCAAAGCATTAAACTCCATTTGGCCGAGTTCAAAGTGAATACAAAAATATATCCTCTACATCGGTGACGATTTATTCATATTCTATAGTATGTACCCATCTATGTTTACCTTTAGCTAGCGGCTAAGCTAGTGGGACGCTACGGAACCCAGCTATCCGCCCTCTGAAGCTTTTAGGGCCGACAGGGAGAGGAGAATGTCCGCTAACGCTGTGTGTGTGTGTTTCATAATAGCGGGACGCTATGGAGCTCAGGTATCCGCCCTCTGAAGCTTTTAGGGCCGACAGGGAGAGGAGAATGTCCGCTAACGCTGTGTGTGTGTGTTTCACAATAGCGGGACGCTATGGAGCTCAGGTATCCGCCATCTGAAGCTTTTAGGGCCGACAGGGGGAGGAGAATACAACGCTGTGTGTATTTATCGCTAAGCTAGCGGCTAAGCTAGCTGGACGCTACGGAGCCCAGCTATCCGCCCTCTGAAGCTTTTAGGGCCGACAGGGAGAGGAGAATATCCCGCTAACGCTGTGTGTGTGTATTTCACATTAGCGGGACGCTATGGAGCTCAGGTATCCACCATCTGAAGCTTTTAGGGCCGACAGGGGGAGGAGAATACAACGCTGTGTGTATTTCCGCTAAGCTAGCGGCTAAGCTAGCTGGACGCTACGGTTCCGGTATCCGTCCTCTTTATTGCGGACAGGTTGAGGAGGATGTCCCGCTACTGTGTGTGTGTGTGTGTGTGTGTGTGTGTGTGTGTGTGTGTGTGTGTGTGTGTGTGTGTGTGTGTGTGTGTGTGTGTGTGTGTGTGTGTGTGTGTGTGTGTGTGTGTGTGTGTGTGTGTGTGTGTGTGTGTGTGTGTGTGTGTGTGTGTGCACCTTTGTTAATTAAGAGGACTTTTGGTATGAATACACACCGACATTAGCCAGACATTTTTTATTAACAGGACAGGGTCGGTGTCCTGCTAATAAATACAAATTCTAAAAGCGTAGAAGTGTTTCTATAGGTGTAGAAAGCTTAAATAACCAAAAAAAAAAAAAGACCTTTTTAACCACAAACACCAGAAATTGTGTATTTTCTGTGTGTCAGAACAGTGCTCATACAGCTGGTTTTCGGTATTGCACCCGCTCATGAATATTCACACAGAAGGAGCTCTGATTGGCTGACTGCCGGATGGTCCTGACAATTCATGTTTCTGTGAAAAATGCTGTGTGTGTAATAATAATAATAACATAATAATAATGAATATTATTATTATGTTATTATTATTATTATTATTATTATGTCTAATACTTCCTACATTTCATTGCAGTTTAGACATTTAATTATCAGGCTTTTGTTTAATACTATATTATATCATTATTGTATCATTATTATGTTTAATATTTCTATAATTCCATTGCACCTTTACTATAGCTTTTATCTGATAATATACTTTAATGTACTCAGTGTTTTAAGAGTCCATGTCGGTCTTTGTCTCAAGACCACTTTTTTGAGGTCTTGTCTTTGAATTGACTGCATTTTACCATTGTATTGTTTCATTCTTAGACAAGGCTGAATTTATTCCAAGACTGCTCAAGATCTTAACTGCGGGAATATTACATAACTTCCATTGTCAGATGTAATTGTTTATTTGTTATTTATTGTTATTGGATATAAAAATGCATGCCCAACATACAGTACACCACCTTGTGCCCTTAGTAAAAATGTGGATGCAAACAACATTCCCACTCATACGACACTCATCTCTGCAATACTTGTAGAATAGAATTGGGAGGGATGTAACCCTCTTTAATGGTCACACATGCAGAGCACACAGCACACACAGTGAAATTTGTCCTCTGCATTTAACCCATCCTAGTACCAGGAGTCTAGTACTAGGAGCAGTGGGCAGCTAGTGTACACCGCCCGTGGAGCAATGGGAGTGAGGGGGGAAGGGGGTGTCCGGTGCCTTGCTCAAGGGCACCACGGCAGAGCAGGAGGTGAACTGGGACCTCTCCAAGTAGCGGTCCACACTCCATATTTTAGGTCTGGTCGGAGACTTGAACCGGCGACCCTACAGCTCCCAGTCTAAGCCCCTATGACTGAGCCACTATCTATCCAACACATTTACAAACCGAAATTCAGGTGAAGTTAGGATTTTGTGTACAACATAAATAAAAACAGACTACAATGATTTTCTAATTGTTGTTGACCTATATTCAGTTGAATCCACTACAAAGACAAGATGTTTAATATTCAAACCGATAAACTGTTTAATATTTTCTCATTTTGAATTTGATTACTGCAACACGTTTCATAAAGCTGGGACAGTGTCAACAAAAGACTGGGAAAGTTGAGGAATGCTACAAAAACCCCAGTTTGGAACATTCTCCAGGTCAACAGGTGAACTGGAAACAGGTGAGTGTCATGATTGGGTATAAAAGAAGCCTCAAATATTTTCAAGCAAGGATGGGGCGAGGTTCCCCACTTTGTGAAGAACTGCGTGAGCAAATAGTCCAACAGTTTAAGAACAACGTTTCTCAACTTACAATTGAGAGGAAATTAGGGATTCCATCATTTCGGTTTAGTGTGAAAGTGGCAACAGAGAACCGTTCGGGCTCCATGCTTGTTCAACAGCGGTTTGCAATTGGTTCTCAACGTTGAACCAGTTTGCTTTTCCACTGACCTAAGCCTCCTGTATGAGCTACGTCATCACGTCGCTGTTAACGCCGCCGTGTAAAGCCTACATCACAACAGCAATGGCGTCTTAAATTGGAGCCGTGCTTCTGTTGCTCTTAAGCTTACGAAGCATGATTGAATTGAAGAACAACTTGTGCACCTTTCAGGGATGCAAACTTGTCACCTTTCTCATGAGCTAGCTAACTAGCATACATTGTCACTATCTGCTAACGTTAGCTTTATCCTTCATTTTCTAATAGTTTTCTAAGTATAGATCTTGTACTTGAGTAAAAGTAGTTCTGCACTCAGATCTTGTACTTGAGTAAAAGTAGAAGTAGTCAGGTCGACTGTAGGCCTACTCTGTTACAGTAAAAGTACTGCATTCAAAAGTATTATCATCAAACTATAGTGAAAGTAGCGACATTAAAAGTAGTCATTGTGCAGATTGGTCCATTTCAGAATAATATATATGATATGTTTTATAATGATTGATCATGAAAGTGTTCTCAAAGCTGGTGAAGGTGCAGCTAGTTTGAATGGCTTTGTAGACTGCAGGGTAGCTTGTGGATTTACTCCAGGTGGAACTAAAGTCTGATTTAACACTTGATTATATTTCACATCATTCATCCAGATCTGTGAAGTAGCTAAAGGTATTAAATACATGCAGTGGAGGAAAAGTACACCTTTTACCTCTGAACTGTAGAGGAGAAGAAGAATAAAGTAGCAAAACATTGAAATACTTAAATAAAGTGCAAGTATCTCAAAATTGTACCCAAGTACTTGAGTTTATGAACTTATTTAGCCTACTTTACACCACTGGCTATAAAGATAGAAAGACTAAGCCTTGCACAGAGGCATGAAAATACATTTTCAAATGCTCAACAGTGCTGCCAAAATTATAAACTGACTGATTAAAATAAATGTTTTTATATATTTCTATTAGATGTGACTCTTTGGCGGTTCTGTTATTATTACCTGCTGCTTTAGTTGTTCTGACTGCTAAAATCCTCTGTTATTCCTAATTTTAAAGCCGATATTCCGTGGGGTCGGGGGGCTCGGGCCTCGGATCCTTGTCACCTTTTTCATACCTCATGAGTTTACATCCCTGACCTTTGCACATACAGTTTATGCTTTAATACTGTTATCCAGAGTGACGTGGTACATTGTTTGCCACTATTTAAGTAGCATTTGCCGACGGCCGTGCTCCACCGGCGTTTCAGCTACCGTTTGCTAACTGGAGATACCACTGGAGAGGAATAATTCACTGTCTGACTGTCACACAACCAACGTCCCCTGATACATATTCCCCAATACATTCACATGTTTGTTAGCTTTAAATGTACACTGTTTGGTAATATAGAATTGAAAAGAGTTTCTGGACAGTGATAGCTTAGCCACCGCAGACGTCTCGCTGATCAATAACAAGCTGCTTTTGCTGTAGGCCTATCGGCGTATTTTCAAATCTAATTTGTTCTAATGTTGAGCCTAAGTATTAATAACAGCTGATAATCAGACAAGCCTGTATAAAACAACAACAGAAGAACGGCTTGTGCCGCTGTTATGATGGTTAATGATAGTAACGGATAGTCAGCTAAAATGTGGTGGAAAATGTACGGGTACTGGTTAATGTTACGTAACATTACTACATATGTACATTAATATGTGGGGTTGTGTTATAATCACTGCGTTCTCGGCTCTACTGCTTATGTAGCAACTGTATTGTTTTTTCCGTACTCGCTATATAGTTCAGGTTAATCTCTCCACAGCCTGCAACGTAACCCTCTCACGTTTTGGTTCGCAGCTCCAGCCCATGCACCAGCCAGGCACGTTTTTAGTTCGCAATACTAACCGAGAGCCGATGTGTGCATGCATCCAATCGTGAATGTATACATTTGCCCTTAATAATATGTTGACGTTTGGGAATCAGCAGTCCGTGGAAATTCACAAGGGGGAGGGACTCCCCGGACTGCGGCCGGTGACAGTCAGGGCATATTCGCATTTCATTCCCCAGACGTCAGGAGAAGTTCAAGGTAGGACTGGTGTAAAAACTTAAATGACACAGCTAATGTTATCTTTTAATTCTTGTTTCAAGGCTTGTCACTGTTTTTGTATTGGAAGCTTGTTGAAACTGTATGGAATGACACGTTTTAGGCTACAACGTTAGCAGCTACGGCTAATGCTAGCTTATTTGGGGACATGTGTCAGCATTCATCTAGTCAGTAGGCCTACATTTGCGTTTTTTATTCAAAATAATGTTATTTAAGGCAGTTTTTTCCATACATGTATTGAGCAAGCATTTGTAGATAATATTGATGCATTTAATTCATCCTGGTAAGTTCCAATTCCATGTGAGTAAAACATTGTAAAAGTAGCATGCTTCACAGACATAGCTGTTAGCCCGTTGCTGCGTAAACAGTGAACTATGCTCTGATTAAGTTGATGAAATATCTCAGATATTTAGCGTGATTGCTGATTGTTACCTATGTTATTGCCGTCTTATAATCACAGCATTCCATGTCTTACGTTTGTCTGCACTTTTCAAGCTGTTAGCTGCTGGAAGCAGCCAGTTAGTTAGTCATCTGTTTCTGCATCTGAGTGTAAAGTACATTTAAACCCATACAGCGTAACAGCGTTAACACTGTGGTTGAGATTGTGAGGGAAGCATCCAGTGAAAATATGAAGCTGAACAGTTTATTTTGTTTATAGATGCCAAATGCACTGACTTAGCAGCCATTGTTACACATATTGAGCTGTTTCAGTGGCATGGCTTGCGTAGATAATCAAAGGGTCTGTTTTCTCACCAACAGTGAAAATGAACCCTTTGCTGGATATGGCATCAGCAAGACCCCGGAGAGCAAAGATTAAACCTAGAGAAGAGGCTGCACATTTTTCATCCTTGTGCAAAGACAAGGATGGATTTGATGTGAAGTTCATTAATTCCTTCAAAGGTGAGTGACAAAAGTATTTGCTTACTATTCTTGTCATTAGCATGACAAATTTGTATTGTTGTTTAACCTCATCACTTCTCCTGACCCATCCTCTGATCTTTGTTAGGTCGAGGAGTGTTCAGCTGCCGACCCTTTCAAAACGGAGACTTCCTAATTGAATATAGAGGAGAAGTCATAACTAAATCTGAACGTGAAAACCGACAAAAAGTATACCATAATGCACTTAAGATTTTCATGTTTGACTTTCGTTTAAATGGACAAGAGTTATGGTAAGTAAATATTGTAATGTTATTTCTAAATGTGTAGTTACCCAGACATACAAACGCTGCTATCTTGATGTTAAGTTGGGCATACAGTGTACATTTTGAGCCTTTTTTGTCTATATGTATTTTATCTAATGCTAGTTTGCTGTGGTTGTAATAATGTCAGTTTGTAATCAGAATTGTGTCCTTGCCCAATCAGTGTTGATGCTGCCAAAGAGGACAACTCCCTAGGGAGACTTGTCAACGATGACCATGTGAACCCGAACTGCAAAATGAAATTGATCAAAGTGGATGGAAAGCCCCATCTTTGTCTTTTTGCACTCAAAGACATCAGTCCCGGAGAAGAGATAGCTTATGACTACAGTGATTCTGATTGGCCATGGAGATGCAAGGTATTTATGAATGGTGTCTTGTATCAACACTGCTATGTCAATCTATCATTTAACACTATTTTAACAACAAACTTAGCTCTGCCATATCCAATATGTTAGTCACATGGAAAATTGAAATGTCAGAAAGTTCAACAGTTCTATACAAAATGCTATTAATACAAAAGATGATTTTAAATTATGGCCATTGACTTGATTACCTGTTATTGAACTATGAGGTGGATATTGTGTTGTTAACTCACAACAAGAGCCAGTAAAGCATTTGTGTACTACTCTGGATGTCTAGTGATTAAACTTGGTCCTTCTTCATCCACAAGATTTCCACTGAGGCAGAGACTCAGCATGAAGATGCTGCCATGACATCTGAGTCCCACTGTGATGGCATTCAACAGGTGAGTTAACCACAACTCAATGTTGGTATTAGTTACATGTTTCTTTCCAGTTATAAACCATGAAGACTGGATTTGAATTGTGAGGTTAGATACACAGGTCCTGTGTATCACTCTACTGGACCGCTTTAGACACTAAGAGGACTGTGTGTCAATGCTGTTTTTCTTCTTAATGTTAAACTGAATGATCATACTCTTTAGATATTAAACACTATAATCAGTGTCTTTCTACCTGATTGTGTTGTTAACTCACAACAAGAGCCAGTAAAGCATTTGTGTACTACTCTGGATGTCTAGTGATTAAACTTGGTCCTTCTTCATCCACAAGATTTCCACTGAGGCAGAGACTCAGCATGAAGATGCTGCCATGACATCTGAGTCCCACTATGGGACTCAGATGACACACTTGCTTATAGATAATATGTTCAAACACTTGGAGTAATCCTCTCTTGTGCGGAACAAGATACTGAATAAAGTGCAACACTGAATAAAGATACTATACTCAATAACTCAAAAATAGGTGGTTTTAGTAGTTTATTTGCATTATTTTTTTCAGTGTTGCACTTTGTAGACGGTCCCTGACCCCTCCTCTCTCCTCCGGCTGCAGACAGACACATGTGTTATGTGTCCAGCTCAGAGGGCGGCGGGTGTGAGGTTGTTTTGATGAAATTGGTGGATAGTTGTTTACCTTATTACGGTAGTTAGTTTGTGTTTTAGCAACGTTTTGTTTATGAGTTATTGATCCGTTCCAGTTCCAATCTGTCAATATAACTTCCTTGAAGATCTGCTGCAACGACCCCTCAGCCCCCGGGATAATTTCATCTTTATTCTCCTAATATAGCGACTTTAATCTCATAATTATGACTTTATTCTCCTATCTTTTCTTTTTTGTGTGGCCCTAATCCTCTGTCGTACCAAGGTAATGCTGGAAGGAGAGTTATATGTTTCAAATAATAAAGATTTAGTCTTAGCTCAATTTTCATGTGAGAAAATGTTATGTGAAAATAACCATTAAACTTGGCTCATTGTTGACTGTGCAAGGTGCCATATGTCGTTTTTTGTATCAGCTTTTGAAAGGTAATGCTCCAAGTAGATGAGCAGTCTTGTAGGGCAAATAGTATTTTGTATTAGTGATAAACCAGTTCTGTCACTTTGCTATAAAATGGTTATCGGTTCTTTTTATCGATGATGTAATTGCAATTAGCAGTGCTGCAAATGTAAGCATTTACTTGCAAATGGATTTAATTCGTCTCGGAAGACCTGCTTGTAGTATACCCCTCTGGAGAGTATTATAATGTGGTTCTACATTTGCATGAAAACAACAGATTGCAAACAGGAGGCAAGCAATAACTAAAACACATTAACATACTTTTAAGCTATATATCTATGGTGCACTATATTGTCTATTAAAATATTACATCACAAATCAGGTATTCCTATGCTGTATACATTTTTGTCCGTTTATAAAAGGTTTGTTCTTGTAATGCACAATCCAACACTTGTTTGTGTAATGTTATGTTCCATTTAATCATGTTTGTCCCTTTAATACACTTCAGTGACATGTTTGTGTGTTGTATAGCTACTGTCCTCACAAATAACCATTGTGTCATGGGCGGGGCTTATGCAGCTCATTATCTGCTGTCCTCATAATTAAGCATGGTGTCAGGTTGTTGTATTTTGAGTTGTGATATGTGTATTGGACATTTGAAGTGGGATTTGTGTTGTATGGCTCAAAATAGATTTTTTGATATTCAAAACATCTTTGTAAAGTTAGTGGAAAGGGGTGTTTGGGTCAAAGTGTCCTTTTAGTTCACAAAAACCCGTATGTGTGTGTGTGTGTGTGTGTGTGTGTGTGTGTGTGTGTGTGTGTGTGGGAGCTCAGGTGAGAGGGCTCTGATTACAGTACACTGTAGGAAACAGTTCTGAACTGTTTCCGCCAGTTCTTTAAGTTCGTCGTTCGCGAACAGCTTCTCTTTAGCTTTTGGCGGAAGGCGGCGACTCAAACAAACAAATCGTTTTGTGGGAGGAATCAGTTCATCTCGTTCACTTCAAAGATTCGTTCAAAAAGAACGAATCGTTCGCGAACGACCCATCACTATTTTACACAAGACGGATCCTTTCTACCCAACCCGGCAGCGTCTATCGTTATTCCAACCCAGTTTAGATTTAACCACGCCCACTTCCGCATTACGCAAGAACGTAGCTCTACGCGATAGCGTCATAGACTTCTTCTTCGGCAGTTATAGCAACCTGGCGTTACATCCCTATGGTTACATCACTGCCTCACGCGGCACACCCGCGAAATCTGAATCTGCGGCACACCCGCGAAATCTGAATCTGCGGCACACCCGCAAATCTGACAAGCGAAATACCGTCCTTTTAAACGATAATAGTGCTTCTATAATAGTGCTTCTTTGTCAATATGACTGACGACCACACTTATGCAGTGCTGAGGTAATGTTAATTCATCATTTAATATTAATTCCTGATGGATATAAGAGGGATACATTAGCAAACATCTGTATATATAGCCTATATAATGTTTCGTTTTTTTGTTTGTCATGTAACATATTAACGTTTTGACCTTCTGTTTAGGATGTAAAGGTATCTATTTAATATTTTATTTAATGTCTATGTTGTTATATAATACAACATATAACATTTGACTATCTGATAAGATCAATACTATGATGAACATCAAATTACATTGGATGTGTTTGCTCATATCAATGCCTCACCTAAACATAGACAGAGGGTGTCGTTTTTCTCATACTGATATTCTGAACAATCTGTGCTGTTGTATTTGCTGTAAAGTGTCTCTACTGTAGGCTATTTTTATTATATGTACAGCACTTTGGCTCCACCAAACATCGTTTATAAATGTGCTATATAAATAAAACTTGATTTGATTACACATCATCATCATCATCATCATCATCATCATCATCATCATCTAAACTATACCACTTAATAACAGACTTATTGTCCAGATAAAAGACAAGGCATTACAAAGAATAACATGCAACCACATGAAGTACATGTAAAGAGAATATAAACATTTTAGCATAACTATACCAATGTTTTAGGATTTTGAGGGTTGGATTTTTATTTTTCAGACTTTTTAAGCCTGCCAGTATAATGTGTTTTTACTCTAGTTCTAAGTAAAGTCAGTACATTTTAAACCTCATGGTCCTCTTTAGTTCTTCAGATCATGGCACAACTCTTACTGGTATTCTGAGCTGACACAGTATTATGTGTATGGATTTTAACATGGAGGGTGGATGTTACCCGACCCAGGTTGGGGAAGCGGGTGCTTTTCAAAGTAAGTGTTGTCTTGTTGATATTTCTTGAAGTTACCTTTTAATGATCCTTTTTACTTTGACCTGCACTATAATAAATCTGCTTTATTTTGTTCAGGCAAGTTATAAGTGTCAGCATAGGGTGACCCCGAGAGCAGCCAAAAGCAGCAAGAACACCTGCTGTCAAGCAAAAATGCACACGACACTCAAGAGTACTCGTGGGGAAATGAAGTGAGTTTACTGATCCACATACTTATTATTTCACGTTTAGCTTTTTTTACATAATATTGATATATATATTGATTTATGTTATAGGACCGAAGACCCACACACCCTCTACACGCTCTGACTCCTCTTCACCCCCATCCCTCTGTTTAGAGGCAGGACACTGGTATTCAGTGCCCCTCTACACGCTCTGACTCCTCTTCACCCCCATCCCTCTGTTTAGAGGCAGGACACTGGTATTCAGTGCCCCTCTACACGCTCTGACTCCTCTTCACCCCCATCCCTCTGTTTAGAGGCAGGACACTGGTATTCAGTGCCCCTCTACACGCTCTGACTCCTCTTCACCGCCATCCCTCTGTTTAGAGGCAGGACACTGGTATTCAGTGCCCCTCTACACGCTCTGACTCCTCTTCACCCCCATCCCTCTGTTTAGAGGCAGGACACTGGTATTCAGTGCCCCTCTACACGCTCTGACTCCTCTTCACCCCCATCCCTCTGTTTAGAGGCAGGACACTGGTATTCAGTGCCCCTCTACACGCTCTGACTCCTCTTCACCCCCATCCCTCTGTTTAGAGGCAGGACAATGGTATTCAGTGCCCCTCTACACGCTCTGACTCCTCTTCACCCCCATCCCTCTGTTTAGAGGCAGGACACTGGTATTCAGTGCCCCTCTACACGCTCTGACTCCTCTTCACCCCCATCCCTCTGTTTAGAGGAAGGACACTGGTATTCAGTGCCCCTCTACACGCTCTGACTCCTCTTCACCGCCATCCCTCTGTTTAGAGGCAGGACACTGGTATTCAGTGCCCCTCTACACGCTCTGACTCCTCTTCACCCCCATCCCTCTGTTTAGAGGCAGGACACTGGTATTCAGTGCCCCTCTACACGCTCTGACTCCTCTTCACCGCCATCCCTCTGTTTAGAGGCAGGACACTGGTATTCAGTGCCCCTCTACACGCTCTGACTCCTCTTCACCCCCATCCCTCTGTTTAGAGGCAGGACACTGGTATTCAGTGCCCCTCTACACGCTCTGACTCCTCTTCACCGCCATCCCTCTGTTTAGAGGCAGGACACTGGTATTCAGTGCCCCTCTATACGCTCTGACTCCTCTTCACCCCCATCCCTCTGTTTAGAGGCAGGACACTGGTATTCAGTGCCCCTCTATACGCTCTGACTCCTCTTCACCCCCATCCCTCTGTTTAGAGGCAGGACACTGGTATTCAGTGCCCCTCTACACGCTCTGACTCCTCTTCACCCCCATCCCTCTGTTTAGAGGCAGGACACTGGTATTCAGTGCCCCTCTACACGCTCTGACTCCTCTTCACCGCCATCCCTCTGTTTAGAGGCAGGACACTGGTATTCAGTGCCCCTCTACACGCTCTGACTCCTCTTCACCCCCATCCCTCTGTTTAGAGGCAGGACACTGGTATTCAGTGCCCCTCTACACGCTCTGACTCCTCTTCACCGCCATCCCTCTGTTTAGAGGCAGGACAATGGTATTCAGTGCCCCTCTACACGCTCTGACTCCTCTTCACCGCCATCCCTCTGTTTAGAGGCAGGACAATGGTATTCAGTGCCCCTCTACACCCTTTATGTACCTGTTTGTATATGTGTATGCCTTTCTTTCTCATTTGTTTTTCACCTTATGTCTTTGTCATATCTTATCCCATTTATGGCCTGTACTTTGTCGTGGTAAGTGGGCTTTTTACCAAATCAGGCCTCAAGGTGTATCTCAAATGCTGAAATATAACCTCCCTGTTAATACAAATGCATTACCCTACATCACAGTATTACATGACAAAAGGTCCACTGCCCTCTGCAGTCATGAAATCTTTCCAGAGGCTGGTGTTGATCCAACCTAAAGGACATCAGATGACCCCTGCTTGACCTCCTGCAGTTGATGCAAACAGGTAAGTGGATCATGCAGTCAACTTGGGATTGTATCCTGGGACTTCAGCATTCAGCAGTCCCCTGTTCCTACCTCACCCCTCCCACTGTCCCAGCCTTCACCTGGTGAGACATATACACCAATTAAAAGGCATGATTATTACACAGTCAACCCTTATTCAGAGTGCCTAATAAATGTATATATTTTTTTACAGTGCGGATTTTGGCTTTTTTGGGACCATCGCACATGTGTGTACCGAAGCTACACACGGCGGCGTGCGTTGCCGCTTCAACGCTTCTGCCCATTCACTTTGAATGGGGTGACGTCACGATTCGCCGAACTGCATTGTGGGAGCAAAGCTTAGCTTCTCTCGCGGTGCTCGCTGCAAAAGTAGAGCAATGTTCTACTTTTGCCGCCTCGACGGAGGCGTCAGCCAATCGAATCATATGCCAGTGCAAGCTCTAGCCAATCAAACCACGTGCTTGTGTGTCCGGGGCGGGAGATTCATGTGATTGGTTGTTGGTCGAGTTTCAGCCCCCCCCGCCGGCAGTGAGCTAAGTGTGCTCTCTGTAAACGTGATGGTGTTCCAGAGGGGAAACATGTTTGGTGTCGGTCTTCAGTTTCTGTTCCTGCGGACATGTGGAGTTACACTGGGACAGGAGCACGGTAAGAAGCTGCTCTCAACTGCTTTCTTATGCTAATGCTAACGTTAGAGCTAACGTTAGCTAACGTGTCAAATGCTTTTTTAAGGTCCAGAAATATCCCTATTGCATATTCTTTATTTTCTATTGCCTTAGTAATGTGTTCCATACATTCTATACCTGCAAATGATGTGGTTCTGTTTGCTCTGAAACCGTATTGTTGTTCATAGAGTATGTTATGTTTGGTGATTAAGTCATTTAGTCTTGTATAGTAGATTTTTTCCAGTATTTTAGAAAACTGTTGGTCTATAGTTTGACAGTACATGTTTATCTCCAGATGTATGTACTGTATGACTTTAGCGGTTTTCATTTTATTTGGAAATACACAGCTTTGTATTGACTGATTACAGATGTGAGTTAGTGGTTTGGCTATACATTGGATAATGTTTTTAACTGTATAAATGTCAATATCTTGACAGTCTGTAGACCTTTTACGCTTACGTTTTTTAACTGTGTCAATAATTTCCTTTTCATCAGTCCCCCTTAAGAATATAATTTCCTTCACATATATGTCTTTACTTTCTACACCATCACTACAACCAGTATTTGGAATTTCCCCAGCTAGACAAGGACCAACATTGACAAAGTACTTCAGCAACTGTCTGTGTCCCCCCCTAGCTAGCTAAGCTGCAACAAACGTAGGTTACCCTTACATGTCACAGCAATGAATTAACAAATTAAAACAGGTTAAATCGCAAATGTTTACCGCATAGACTGTAAATAGAGGTGTACCGTCAAACTGAGAAAATACAATTAGAGTAAATACAAGCACAAGCTTTAATGATTTTTACTTTTCTGATTAAATGTAAGTTGATTGAATTTCTAAATGGCCAGACAGTGTAATGTATTACGAGGATTTTAACCAGTGCTTCACATCTTGACTCTTGCAGGCCAGAGTACCTGGAGTTGCTCGACTACAAATGAAAAGAAAAGGGAATATTGCTTGTTTTTTTTATCACAAAGTCAGAGAACTGAAAATGAGGACGAGAGAGGGAAATTAAAAAGGAGAGGAGAGTACACTGGAGAGACCAGGAGGGTCAGAACATGAGAAGGCCACAGAAGGAGATGAATAAATGGATAGAGGAAGAGGATGTGAGAAATTAAGAAGAGGCAGATGGCAGGGAGTTAGTCACATGGTATGTTTTTATTCTCCATCCATTGCAGTAGCATAGCAAGGCATGTCACTCACATACAATTAGGGCTGCACGATATTGGATAAAACTGACATTGCGATTTTTTCCCCCTGTGATATATATTGCGATATGAAAACATTCATATTGAAGAATTGAAGAAAAGACAACAAAATTTCCGCAAACCATCCTTTCTTGAACTTTAATGCTATACAATTGGTATTCTTTTAACTATATTTAAGCGGATGAAGGATTTTGGTCACGGACGTCTGGATCTTAAGTTATCAGAGCAACAAGCTGAGCTAGCTCGGTTAGCAGCGCCGAACTGGGGAAACGCATGAAACCACTTTATTCAGAGTTTTTACCTTTAATCACCGGGTCCGTTTGCTTTGGAGATTTGATCGGTGGTTTGCTGTCAGTCACTCAAGAACCCCTGACATGAGAGCCGCGCCAGTTTTCCTTTTGTAGCAAGCAGCAAAAATAATTGTAACATGATGTGTTTGAGTTAATATCTTATATCTAATACTTAATATCGCAAGTCCTAAAAAAAAATATTAAAAAAATCGCACGTCCACGCGATGTGAAAATCGCGCTTGCACATATCGCGATTATCGTCACGACACGATATATCGTGCAGCCCTACATACAACGTAATGTAAAATAACATGTTAACTCCTACTTTCTGTTTTATGTGTTGTATAGGATTACTTGCGTAAAGATTTACAAACGCATCTTATTGTATTTGTGATTATGATCAAACCAAAGATATAAAACAATTGCTACCAATGAAATGGACCAATCTGCACAATGACTACTTTCACTGTCGCTACTTTAACTATATTTTGATATATACAAGATACGAGTACTTCTTCCACCTCGGTTCAAAATAGGCCTGAAAACGTACCTTTATATACTTACCTTTATATCTCGAATCATCACCCCCATATGCACAATAGTTACAGAAACAATTTGACGTCTCTCTACATTAATTAGGATTAGTATGACCTTATAAATCAGTGCAGATCCATTAAAATGGATGTTGTCCAATAATTGGTTTTCATTACTGAAGTAGAAACATGTTTTTCTTTTTAATCGACATTTCAGGAGGAGCTGTGAAGACTTTATATTCCGCAACTTGTGTCTGTGTTCTGTCCCTGATGTGTGTTCTGTCCCTGATGTGTGTTCTGTCCCTGATGTGTGTTCTGTCCCTGATGTGTGTTCTGTTGGCAGATAGCATAACAAATATGGCAGAAGGAGAGTCAGACACGAGTGTAGTTTAGACAGTTTACTGAAATCTTTTGTCTTCCCTTTCCATCCATTCCATTCCATATATTTTTTGTAAAACGGAAAGAAAATTACAAATACAATGTTTTACAATTTGCTTCAAGAATCAAGCACAAATACATCTTAACATGACACACTTCCATGTTAACTTTAGCACTTCAATTGCTACAACAGTTTGCTATTTATTTCAATCATAGGTTTAACATGTAAAGTCATTCTAGTAGGGGTGTAACGGTTCACAAACATTTCGGTTCGGTACGTACCTCGGTTTTTAGGTCACGGTTCGGTTCGGTACGTTTTCGGTACAGCAGAAAAAATTATCACAAAACCTAAAATATTTTTGGGGTTTTTAATTATTATTAAACTGTGAATATTCACTCAAATAAATACAAAATATAATAAAATAAACATTAAGGTGCAGCTTTTCGATGAACTGAAATAATCTGTATTTGAACTGTACTGCACTAGTACCTAAGCAGCCAGTTTGACATCAGGACTTGCTTGTCATTGTGTTTTCATGTTTTTTTAAAGAAAGATGAACTTGTCCACATTGCTTGCCGAAAGGGCAGATCTGCTGGCACTAACAATGTCTCCTGCTGTGGAGAACACCCTCTCTAGGGACGGAGGTAGCAGATACAGCCAGGTAGCGCTTTGCTAACATGGCAACATAAGGATATTTGGCGTTTGTAATAGCTTTGGCTTGGTCTGAACTTTTTGTGAGTGGTGGAGGCTTAAATGCTAGTGGGAGTTGGGTTTGCACTTCAGTCTTTTGGTACCGGTGATTTTCACGTTCGGGTGATGCCTTTTCAAATGAGTGTGCACGTTTGATGTATTGCCAGCCGCGTAACCAATTTTAGTTGAACAATGCCGACAAACAGCTTTGGTTCGGTCCACCTGTCTTTGTCCGTCATCCTTGTACGTAACTGCGAAACCAAAATGTTCCCAAACCGGAGACTTCAATGATGCTGGAGGATTTTCGAGCTCAACTTTATCTGCGTTCGCCATTTTGACAGTTCCTCAAATTACTGACTACATTTGAACGCATCCCTGTGACCAGCTCTCATAGTATGCCTCTCGTCCAATGAAATGACTTGCTCGCTCTATGACGCGTTGAACCCAATGTGAGCAAATTACTCTGAACGCTGCGACGCAGCACCTGAGATTACTTCCAAAAAGTTGTTTTCGTTCTCAATTTTTTACGTTTAACGTTATATTCGTTCGGTACACTTCGGTACACACGTGTACCGAACCGAAGGGCCCGTACCGAAATTATTCGGTACGGGTACGTATACCGTTACACCCCTACATTCTACACAAAGAGAAAGGTGATAAACTCACAAGTAAAGTTGGGGGGGTCTATGGAAATGGCTCCTTTCTGCATCCATCCCCTGTCGGCCAATAGATGAACTGCAGTTTGTGGCACTTCCTTCTGGGCTTCCCGGCTCTGCCCCAGAGTTTGCCGCTTGTCAGGAACGTCAAAATCGCTATGACGCGCTGATTGGCTGTGGGTGGGCCAGACGTGCATGTGGGTGGGCCCAGGCCACCCACAGCTACGACCTCTGCTCTCCCAAGCCACATGAGAAATGGTTTGTGTCTCAGAGCTTCTTCTGTCGGTTTTTGGCGGATTGCAAACAGCTTTAAGGTGCATACCGCCACCTACTGTACAAGAGTGTGTATCACCATCATCCTATCACCACTTGTGGAATTATACCACTGTGTTTACGTTGTTTTAAATTCTTCCAATCAATCCTGTTTCACTCAAATACTTAAGAGTGGCCTTCCTGGTAGCTCTTCCCCCTCACCTTCTGCTCCCAGTGTCTCCATCAGGCTCCACTCCCTTCCTGGTAGCTCTTTCCCCTCACCTTCTGCTCCCAGTGTCCCCATCAGGCTCCACTCCCTTCCTGCCTCTCTGACCCTGTCTCTTAGTTGTTCCCTCTCTGCTTTGTACATGTTGCAGTGTAATATGATGTGTTCACTCCACACCCCCTGCATTCTTCAACTTCACTTTTTCCCATTATAAACATTGTGCCATTAAATCCTGTATGATCCAGTCTGAGTCTAGTGATGGTGATCTCCTCCCATCTGTTACTTTCTGTATAGATCCTTGTTTTGACTGATTTCTGTAACTTGTGGTATCTCCTCCCTTTCTGATCTTCCTCCCACCTTTTCTGCCATACTTCCATACCCTTCTTCTTAATTATTGCTTTTCCTTCTCCTTTTCCAAGTGAAACTGGTATTGCTATTTCCTTCTGTAACGCCTCTTTTGCTAACTTATCAGCATTCTCATTCCCTTGCACCCCCTCATGTGCAGGCACCCAGCATAACTGCACATCTATTCCCCTCCTCTGAAGTCTCAGTAAGCAGTGGTTAAGTTCAATGATTAAATCTTCTCTAACTGTTATTGTCGACTGTATACTTTCCAAAGCAGATAGTGAGTCTGTGCATATCACCACCCTATCAGGTCTGACCTCTTCAACCTATTGTAGCCCAATAACTGCTGCTAGTATTTCTGCTGTATAACTAATAAGTTATTTGTGTCCCAGAGCTGTCCAGCCACTTCCTGTTAGCCTCTGAACCCTATGTCACATGATCTGGGCAAACCAATCAGCAAATACCAACCATTCATGGCTGTCACAAATGACCAAAAGGTGGCGCCAAAAACAGTGACCCTTTGGGCAACAGAATGTGTGCCATGACGCCCCCTACACACGGCGGCGTGCGGGGGCTGAAACTCGACCAACAACCAATCACATGAATCTCCCGCCCCAGACACACAAGCACACGGTTTGATTGGCTAGAGCTTGTACTGGCATATGATTCGATTGGCTGACGCTTCCGTCGAGGCGTCAAAAGTAGAACATTGCTCTACTTTTGCAGCGAGCACCGCGAGAGAAGCTACGCTTTGCTCCCACAATGCAGTTCGGCGAATCGTGACGTCACCCCATTCAAAGTGAATGGGCAGAAGCGTTGAAGTGGCAACGCACGCTGCCGTGTGTAGGGGCCGTGACAGTCTGTGTTACAAACATGGATGTATTAAGAGGTCTGTGCTGGGCGTTGAATTTTTGTTTTGATATCTCTCAGCTGCAAAGATGGAGACTCTCCTCTGCTGTTGAACACTACTATGGATAATCGATTGACTTAATACTGCATTATAAAATCAGATTTCAATTTACTTCTGACGCACGAAAACCTTCCAAAACATTTAACCATAATAGACATTGATTCTTCTTTTTACAAAACTCTTACATAGGTAACACTATTGAAGAGGATTGTGTTATATTGTGTTTGCTCAAACACTGTGAGAATATAAAGAAGTTAGAAACGTTAATCCACTGAGCTGTTGCTTCGTTTATGTAATTGTTGCACATAATTACTCATATTTATTATGGTGTACTGTTCCTGTATTCTACTGTCTTATTTATACCTGATCTATAGTCTATTCACTTTCTACACGGCTGTTTATACTGATCATAGTGTAAATACTGTCAGATGTATATATTTATATTACACTAAACATCACTCTGCACTACTTGTTTGTGCATTTCGTTTTATCTTCCAGGTGCTGTCAGAGTGGTTGTTCTAGAAGGTGGAGAGGCTTTATTCCCAGTATCCATCAACAGGAGTGCTGAAAGACTTCTCTTTGACTGGAAGAAGGTCTGTCCTGGAGGAGGACTTCTGCAGGAGGTTTTCATGTATGATGACGGCATCCATTACAACAACGGTCGTTCAGGTGGTCAGAGTCCGCAGTTCAAAGGACGAGTCTCACATTTCCCAGCAGAACTGAGGCACGGCAACGCCTCCATCGTCATCAGCAACACGACAGCAGCCGACAGGGGAAACTACACCTGTTATTTTCCACGTCTGCAGCCTCCTCAGACATTCTACTTTGAGCTGGATGTTGGTGAGTACTTTCAGCAACACCATCTCCAGATGAATTTGAAAGAACACCTGTTGTAAGAGACATTTAGGCACATTATTTTATGGTAATTATTTATGGTTTGGTGAGCCAATTGGATATTATTTTTAAAGGGGACCTATCATGCAAAATGATAGGTCCCCTTTATACATACATACGTGTGTCAGGAAACTCACCAAGTGTCAGAAAATAAAACCCTCTCTCTTTTCCTCCATACCCAAATCTCTAAAAACGGGGCTGCAACGGATCTGATACAGACTGATACAGATTTGAACACGCTCTGACGTCAGGAACAAGGAGCTCCGCCTATATGGGCAACTCTCCACCTATCAGGGGAATGAGAGGTTGCCGTGGCATGGTAACAGCATGGTAACATGCCGCTCGTGCCTCGCCCCCTCCTTTGCAGGGGGCGTGGTCAGCTGCAGCTCATGCAAAGACAGGGTGGAGGAGAGCAAAATACAGCAAAATGAGGCATGGCTAAAATGCATGATCGGTTTGGTATTTTGAAAAAAACAAACTTATAAATATACCTTTTTATATAGGTATGGCCCTACAATATATTATTCAAATATAGCATGATAGGTCCACTTTAAGTTAACTCAAATTAACTGAATAACTATGAATTATAATTATACCGTTTTTGTAATGTTTTGTTTTGCTTATGAAGCCCTTTTGGCGAGCTTGTTTTTCCGCACACAGAGAAAGGTTTCATGTATTTTGCGTCATCTGATCGGCTCTTCGGATCAGAGAGCACCGATCAAACTATTAAGAGTGAATATCGGCCGATAATTATCGGCTGTCGATCGATCGGGGCAACCCCTAATTATTACCGGACATTTTGACCGCCAGGTTTTGAATGTAAGGCAAGGCAAGTTTATTTATATAGCACCTTTCAACACAAGGCAATTCAAAGTGCTTTACAAAAAACGAAAGACATTAAGAAAATGGCATTTAAAATCAGTCATTAAAAAATACATGGATAAAAGTTACAGTGCAGTTTAAGATGTGAATAGTTCAATTAAAAGCAGCGACAAAAAGAAAAGTCTTTAGTCTGGATTTAAAAGTAGTCAGAGTTGCAGCGGACCTGTACCGTTTTTAAAATAGATTTTACCTGCTATAAGCCGGTAATTATCGGCTAACGGAAACCCTGCCGTACGCCTGTTGGATAGATTTGTTTATTTTAATTAAATGCCGTGCAAATGTTGCAAGTCGGCAGTGGGCCGCCAGCTGACCCATGGAACTTTCTGATAAAGCACTTGAATAGAACAAGCGAGGTATTTGGATTTCTTAAATGTACGCGAGTCAATACTATAATTCGGTATAGTGAGTGAATTTTTGTTTTTATTTCATTGTCATCCATCAAATCACATTTGCACTCCAGCATTGTTTGGCTGCATGTCCTGGCATCTTCCAGTCTAAGGCTAAGATGATTAATGCTATTTAAAGAAGACATACTTTATTAAACCCAAACTTAAAAATGAATTTGTCTTTCAGATCTCGTCTTTAACGACCGATCAGGAGTAATCTCAGGTGAGCCATGATGTCACTGAGCAGTGTGTGCTGCAGCTCTTCAGACCTCAGTATCATTCAGATGTTTAGACGCAGTACCTTCATGTGGACCGTAGTCCTCACTGTAGAGCTAGTAGAGAGAGGGCATAGCATGTAGCTCCAGTGGTCCATCCTTAAAGACAGGTGAGGTGAGTCCTGATTTGGATTGTGTCACTGATCTCTACATCTACAAACAAAGTCTAAAGGACAGAGTATTTGTGTCTAAATGTTAATAAGTGTGACAGAGTTGTAGCACACACTGTAGAAATCAGTGACATCATCAATTAAGGCCGGCCGCTGATTTCTCCTGATCTGTCTTTAAGGTAGGACACTCAAATGGTTAAAAAAAAGAACATCTGTCCTTTGTAACCTTTTTCTTGATGGAAACAGCATGAAAAATAATCAGATTTCCCGTTGGTACTTGATGTTCCCTGTTTCTGTTTTTATATTTAGTTTCTTTGCACCCAAGTGAGTCTCTGTGCCTGTGTTTATGTTACAGGTGTATAGTATGTTGGGCACTTTGCTGCACAATTAGCATAAGTTGTGTTAATTTGCGTAAGTTACCATTATAGCTTATGTGGACTATAGTTTAAGAAATTGCTTGGTCGAGTTAGACAATTTTGGGGTGGTTTCGGAGGTGATTGAGGATGCTGAATACATGTTCAGGATAAAACAGAACATGTCCAGACTTGAACTCTCTGTGGACTGATTTTGATTACTTTTGGGGTGATTTGCAAGATTTAGCGGACTCTTGCTCATTTGGTTTGGAGAGATTGCTTATTTGTTTGTAAAACAAATTGTCCACATTTGAGGCAATCAACTGCTCTCTATATCCGATGGTTGCAACAATCCTCATGGTAGTCAAAATCAGCCCACAGAGTACAGATATGGCCGCTTTCTGGGTAAAACAGCAATTGTCCTTGGCATCTTTAATAACTCCCAAAACCACTCAGAAAATGTAATGCTAATTAACGCTAAGGATCAAATTGCCCAACACATGCAGGTTAGCATCCTGCAGTTTCTATGTGCTGGAGACCCTACTGTACATTTCTATCATCAAACTTCACTAGTCTGGCAACTGGACTATTAGGGACCATCATTTTGAAGTTTCTATTCTTATAGTTTCTCTTTCCCTAATATGTGTTTATGTTCACCCTGCAGCTGCAACTCCAAAGCCGTCCGTCACTATTCTCAATGCCACAGCAGACTGGGCTCTTCTGCAGTGTGAGGTTCCTGGTGCTTCTCTAAACACTAAAGCAGAGTGGCAGAGCAAAGATGGAAACAGACTCGATGCTGAGGAGGAACGAGTCCCAGAGGAAGACCACGACCACATCTTCATCTCTCTCAGCGTTAATGTAACCAGGACAGACCTCTACCTCTGTGTTGTCTCTCAGGAGGACATCAAGCATCGGGTCTCTGCTGAGACCTTTGTGTTCATCAATGGTGAGATGTGTTTAATTCTTCATGTGTTATAGAGTGGCGAAGTCACGCCCATCTACTTCCGGTCCATGGGACCTTATTTGGGAAAAATTATGTATTGAAGTCAATGGAGAGAGAAAACGTATCTTTCGATCCCGTTTGAATTGTGCCATGAATTACACATATGATGTTTGTCAATCTTAACAAATCATTTCATGTCAAAAAAGTCACAGTTTGTCGTAAAACTGTTGAAATATAAGACTATGAACAATACGCAACTAGAAAGACTACAAATCCCAGTCGCGTAAGTGATGTCACCATTTTTTTCCTCCGCTAAATATAAGAGATAGCTAAGATAACTTTAACAAGATGCCTGTGTGCTTAGTACCAGGTTGTTATCATACCAGCAATGGGTCTTGCTCGTTCTTTCGCTTCCCGTCTGATGAAAGGACCAGGAGTGGCTGGATCAAGTTAGCTACCTAGCTAGTAGCTAGCACGTTAGTTAGCATTACAGCCTTGTAATTTTTATTAGCCTTAATATGAAGTAACATTAAGCAACCCAACATGTTAAACAGTAAGAGTAATAGTCATATTTCGTGAACCCTTTGAAGAGTACTGTCACCGGTGTGATCATTCTATAATACACCATTTAAGCCCGGGGGAGAAATGCTAACGCTAACGCTACATTAGCATCACCGATCTTTTCTACTTCATGCTATCTGCACAAATGGTTGACATTAAACATTAAAAAGACCAGGCAGTTCAGAGAGAATCAAAGGAAGGCAGCTCTGCATGACATTCTGCTGGACGTGTTTCATTGTGTTGATAGTGAGGGTAGTCAATCCTTTTGTTGACAAGACACAGTAGTGACGTGTGTTGTTGTGAGAGTCTGCGAGACCAGAGATGTAGTTCATTCAGCGTTTCACACAAACAAAAGTGTTACTTCACAGTTTTACGACACATTTTTTTTTTTTTACTTACAAAATTATCTTTTAAATTGACAAACATCATATGTGTAATTCGTGGCACAATTCAAACGGGATCGAAAGATAATCTTTCTCTCTCCATTGACTTCAAAACATAATTTTTCCAAAATAAGGTCCCATGGAGGTCCACCGGAAAGGGAGGGACTTCGCCACTCTATTAGCTTTCAACAGAGCCAGCCAGCTAACCAATCAGAACAGACTGGGCTCTGGTTTCAGACAGAGGGTGAAAAGAGGTGCTGCAGCACAGGCAGTATGAGAAAAATAAAGAGCTTTTTGAACATTAAAGCATGGAGACACTACATACTGATATACACCTGAACATCAGCAGAAGAGGACTCTTTAAAGTAGAGACACTACATACTGATATACACCTGAACATCAGCAGGAGAGGACTCTTTAAAGTAGAGACACTACATACTGATATACACCTGAACATCAGCAGGAGAGGACTCTTTAAAGTAGAGACACTACATACTGATATACACCTGAACATCAGCAGGAGAGGACTCTTTAAAGTAGAGACACTACATACTGATATACACCTGAACATCAGCAGGAGAGGACTCTTTAAAGTAGAGACACTACATACTGATATACACCTGAACATCAACAGGAGAGGACTCTTTAAAGTAGAGACACTACATACTGATATACACCTGAACATCAGCAGGAGAGGACTCTTTAAAGTAGAGACACTACATACTGATATACACCTGAACATCAACAGGAGAGGACTCTTTAAAGTAGAGACACTACATACTGATACACACCTGAACATCAGCAGGAGAGGACTCTTTAAAGTAGAGACACTACATACTGATATACACCTGATCATCAGCAGGAGAGGACTCTTTAAAGTAGAGACACTACATACTGATATACACCTGAACATCAGCAGGAGAGGACTCTTTAAAGTAGAGACACTACATACTGATATACACCTGAACATCAGCAGGAGAGGACTCTTTAAAGTAGAGACACTACATACTGATACACACCTGAACATCATCAGGAGAGGACTCTTTAAAGTAGAGACACTACATACTGATACACACCTGAACATCAGCAGGAGAGGACTCTTTAAAGTAGAGACACTACATACTGATATACACCTGAACATCAGCAGGAGAGGACTCTTTAAAGTAGAGACACTACATACTGATATACACCTGAACATCAGCAGGAGAGGACTCTTTAAAGTAGAGACACTACATACTGATATACACCTGAACATCAGCAGGAGAGGACTCTTTAAAGTGGAGACACTACATACTGATATACACCTGAACATCAGGAGAGGACTCTTTAAAGTAGAAGCACTACATACTGATATACACCTGAACATCAGCAGGAGAGGACTCTTTAAAGTAGAGACACTACATACTGATATACACCTGAACATCAGCAGGAGAGGACTCTTTAAAGTAGAGACACTACATACTGATATACACCTGAACATCAGCAGGAGAAGACTCTTTAAAGTAGAGACACTACATACTGATATACACCTGAACATCAGCAGGAGAGGACTCTTTAAAGTAGAGACACTACATACTGATATACACCTGAACATCAGCAGGAGAGGACTCTTTAAAGTAGAGACACTACATACTGATATACACCTGAACATCAGCAGGAGAGGACTCTTTAAAGTAGAGACACTACATACTGATATACACCTGAACATCAACAGGAGAGGACTCTTTAAAGTAGAGACACTACATACTGATATACACCTGAACATCAGCAGGAGAGGACTCTTTAAAGTAGAGACACTACATACTGATATACACCTGAACATCAGCAGGAGAGGACTCTTTAAAGTAGAGACACTACATACTGATATACACCTGAACATCAACAGGAGAGGACTCTTTAAAGTAGAGACACTACATACTGATACACACCTGAACATCAGCAGGAGAGGACTCTTTAAAGTAGAGACACTACATACTGATATACACCTGATCATCAGCAGGAGAGGACTCTTTAAAGTAGAGACACTACATACTGATATACACCTGAACATTAGCAGGAGAGGACTCTTTAAAGTAGAGACACTACATTCTGATATACACCTGAACATCAGCAGGAGAGGACTCTTTAAAGTAGAGACACTACATACTGATATACACCTGAACATCAACAGGAGAGGACTCTTTAAAGTAGAGACACTACATACTGATATACACCTGAACATCAGCAGGAGAGGACTCTTTAAAGTAGAGACACTACATACTGATGAACATCAGCAGGAGAGGACTCTTTAAAGTAGAGACACTACATACTGATATACACCTGAACATCAGCAGGAGAGGACTCTTTAAAGTAGAGACACTACATACTGATATACACCTGAACATCAGCAGGAGAGGACTCTTTAAAGTAGAGACACTACATACTGATATACACCTGAACATCAGCAGGAGAGGACTCTTTAAAGTAGAGACACTACATACTGATATACACCTGAACATCAGCAGGAGAAGACTCTTTAAAGTAGAGACACTACATACTGATATACACCTGAACATCAGCAGGAGAGGACTCTTTAAAGTAGAGACACTACATACTGATATACACCTGAACATCAGCAGGAGAGGACTCTTTAAAGTAGAGACACTACATACTGATATACACCTGAACATCAGCAGGAGAGGACTCTTTAAAGTAGAGACACTACATACTGATATACACCTGAACATCAGCAGGAGAGGACTCTTTAAAGTAGAGACACTACATACTGATATACACCTGAACATCAGCAGGAGAGGACTCTTTAAAGTAGAGACACTACATACTGATATACACCTGAACATCAGTAGGAGAGGACTCTTTAAAGTAGAGACACTACATACTGATATACACCTGAACATCAGCAGGAGAGGACTCTTTAAAGTAGAGACACGACATACTGATATACACCTGAACATCAGCAGGAGAGGACTCTTTAAAGTAGAGACACTACATACTGATATACACCTGAACATCAGCAGGAGAGGACTCTTTAAAGTAGAGACACTACATACTGATGAACATCAGCAGGAGAGGACTCTTTAAAGTAGAGACACTACATACTGATATACACCTGAACATCAGCAGGAGAGGACTCTTTAAAGTAGAGACACTACATACTGATATACACCTGAACATCAGCAGGAGAGGACTCTTTAAAGTAGAGACACGACATACTGATATACACCTGAACATCAGCAGGAGAGGACTCTTTAATGTAGAGACACTACATACTGATATACACCTGAACATCAGCAGGAGAGGACTCTTTAAAGTAGAGACACTACATACTGATATACACCTGAACATCAGCAGGAGAGGACTCTTTAAAGTAGAGACACTACATACTGATATACACCTGAACATCAGCAGGAGAGGACTCTTTAAAGTAGAGACACTACATACTGATATACACCTGAACATCAGCAGGAGAGGACTCTTTAAAGTAGAGACACTACATACTGATATACACCTGAACATCAGCAGGAGAGGACTCTTTAAAGTAGAGACACTACATACTGATATACACCTGAACATCAGCAGGAGAGGACTCTTTAAAGTAGAGACACTACATACTGATATACACCTGAACATCAGCAGGAGAGGACTCTTTAAAGTAGAGACACTACATACTGATATACACCTGAACATCAGCAGGAGAGGACTCTTTAAAGTAGAGACACTACATACTGATGAACATCAGCAGGAGAGGACTCTTTAAAGTAGAGACACTACATGCTGATATACACCTGAACATCAGTCAACATGGAGCATCTCCAGTGATTTTTAGAAAAACCTGGTGATTAGTTTTAACTTGCAATGCTTTTGGTTTATGAATATTTGCCTGACATGTTTTCTCCTCTTCTTCCTTCTTCTCTACCTTATTAGTCCTGCCTTTTATAAAAGTCTATATCAAATGACATGCAAAATGTCCTCTTGCCTGCCTGCAAGATCTTCCATGTCTTTAAATTGTGAAGAGCTGAGCATCTGCTTCGCTCTATGTTCCTATTCTTATAGTTTCTCTTTCCCTAATATGTGTTTATGTTCACCCTGCAGCTGCAACTCCGAAGCCGCGCGTTATGATTCTCACAGCCACAGCAGACTGGGCTCTTCTGCAGTGTGAGGTTCCTGGTGCTTCTCTAAACACTAAAGCAGAGTGGCAGAGCAAAGATGGAAACAGACTCGATGCTGAGGAGGAACGAGTCCCAGAGAAAGACCACGACCACATCTTCATCTCTCTCAGCGCTAAGGTGACCAGGACAGACCTCTACCTCTGTGTGGTCTCTCAGGAGGACATCAAGCATCGGGTCTCTGCTGAGACCTTTGTGTTCATCAATGGTGAGATGAGTTTGGATATGAAGTGATTTTGAATGCCTTTTTTAATTGTGATATAAAGTTACATTTATATATTTGACTTCTTTGTGGTGTCTTTCAGAGAAAGAAAAGAAGGTTGAGAGTGAGAACTCCTCCAGCACAGGAGCCATGGTCACTTCATTCGTTTTGGGAGCTGTAATTCTTGCTGCAGCTCTGTCTTTGCTTGTATGTGGGAAGTGCATCAAAATAAATAAAGGTGAGTTCAAAACATTATTTCTATTTATTTTTAATTTGCAGACACTAACAAAGCAGATGTGTTCAGAGTGTTGTCTCTGTGTCTTCTCAGATGTGCTTCATTGTGTTAGTGTTTACATCAGGTTGATTTATTGACTCCACAAACATCAATATATAAACGATGATACCATACGACTGACTGTTTGATTAATTTACAGCAGTGAAAATAGAGAACTCGGGTTAACCCTAACCATCTGTCAAACACACATTAATTCCTGCTGACTGAAGAACATTCAGTCAATAACTAACACACACTACCAACATGGAAATGTTTAGTATTGGGCAATCATTTATATTTCTGCGTTGTATCAAAGTTGACTTTATGTAATATATGTTTTTATTTTCTCTGCTGCAGGTTCTCGTCTGAAGTGAAAAGAGGAGATCAACATGGGAAACGGTTTGGCTAAAGGGACGCGTGCGTGCGTGTGTGCGTGCGTGTGTGCGCGCGTTAGGGCTGCACGATTTTGGGGAAAAATCTAATTGCGATTTTTCTGACAAATATTGCGATTCGATTTGCGATATTTGTTTTTAAGTGACCCAATGGAAATTTATTGTAAAATGCGGCCATAACTCCGGCTAGGAAGGTCGTATCAACGTGCTCCCGTCTCTAGCACCCCGCAGCTCGAGCTACGAGTGAAAGAACTAAACTTACATGAAACTTCCGTTGGGTTGCTTTAAAGTCAAGCTTCAGTTTAAGATTCTCCCTGTGATAGAGACATGTGATGGAGCATTACTAACCTGACCCAGATGGTTTGTTTCACCACAGCACCTAAAGCTCCATTCGAAGCCATTTGGAAAGGGCAGGCACTTTCAGAAGCACTTGGCAGGTGATTGGATCAATCTGAAAAAAAACTGTTAAAAAAAATCGCAGGCTTTGCGATTTGATAATCGCATCATTTGAAATCGCGATTTCGATTTAAAATCGATTAATCGTTCAGCCCTAGTGTGCGTGTGTGAACAATCTGAGTTTGTTGTGTGTGAGGACATTTAGGCCGATCCTCACCTTGGTACAGACCTTCAGAAACCTTTCTGAAGGTTCAAATAAGATAAGGTTTAGGAGTACACACACACACACACACACACACACACACACACACACACACACACACACACACACACAGCTAGTGTTCAACGCAAGGATAAACATCTTTATGGATCCCTTACAAATGTCATGAAATGCTGGAGCATAACCAAGACAAAATCAGGAGAAGGTGTTAAATAACTTGTAATGAGATATTTAATAGATGCCAGTTAGACCTTTTTCCTCACTCCTCACAGTATTTGGACGGGACAGACAGACTGCAGAGGAAACGGAAACACTGAAAATATGAGCGTCGGCAAAAATCCCTCCGCATTACGCCCTCATCATGAAATGAAAGCTTTATCGTGTTCTGAGGTCAGAATGATTACATATTATAAAACGGACAAGTCAAATCAAGCAATCTGATTGGTTCTTACCCGTGATATACTGAGCGTATACCACGGGTAGAATTGTAAGTTACTTTTCACAACAAATCAGTATCCCTCCGCGTCTGAGAAAAACAGTATATCGTTGGGCTGAAAAGCAAACTGCTTGCAGTGCTTGCAGTTTGCTTTTCATACTGGAACAAGAAAGCAGCGGAGAAGTAACGGGGCAGAAACCCTCCTTTTTACGCAGCGGTCCAGACATAGACATCAAACGGCAAAACATATTCAGTGTGCAGTTCCTTTGGCATTAGGGCAGGGGTATCTAGATACTTTCCAAGGTTTGACATAATGAGTTGTGCTACTTTTAAAGCAAGCAACGATGTTTTCAAATCTGTAATCAAAGAGGTCCGCAAAAACACTATCGACCAATCAGATTGCTTGATTTGACTTGTCAGTTTTATAAATATATTTACATTTCTTCCGTTACGAAACAAACTTACAAAGCATAAAATAGAAACATTTAAGATTAACTTCGACCTCCGGGGGGCCTTACTATGGAGGAGTGGATTGAGGAGTGCCTATCTCCAGAAAGCACCTAAACGACGACATGCAGAGCTACGTGAAGAGCAGGCAGACCAACTGGAGAAGTAGCACCATTCAAAAGCTTTCTGATGCAGGTCTTGAAAGCAGATAAATGATGACCGTTAGTGGCCACAGGTGCGAAAGCTCTCTCCAGAGCTACTGGAAGCCGAATCTCGGGGACCGGAGAAAGTGGAGCAATATTCTCACCACGCCAAGAAACAGCGAGAACAACCTCAACCTATACAAGTAACCACGTAAGCCATGCTACTGATGCTGGACAGTTTTTCAGTGGCTGCACAATAAACGGCAACATACAAATGAATGTAAATAAATAGCCAAATAATGGATCAACGCTCTCTGTCTAATATGTTCGCTAGCTGTTAGTGTTGTTGCATAGCAACCACCTCGCACTATGTTTTGTGCAGAAGGCAACGGAGGGACTATTTTATTTTGAACATCATTATTTACTTCGCGTCGGGCCGAACCACGCCCCTTAGCTGTGATATAATGAGCATATACCACGGCCTGTCGTGAGCTATTGCTTAATTATATTATATGTTGATACAAAGCTAGGCTGCTACTCACTGCTGCTGTTTTCCTCTGAGAAAGTAACACACGTTGTAAGCTCCGTGTTTTGTTATGAAGCTGGCATTCAGGAAGCTGTGATGGAGGATATGGAGGAGACTTGTCTGCATGTCACCTTATGGTCCTTCCCTCGCTCAGAAAGATCCACACATTAGATTTCCTGCCCGACCAAATTAACTTAATGACCAGGCTCTGCTCTGAATGAAGTCTGAGGGTTTCCGGCTGACACGTCATAGCACATGCATTTTTTCTTCTTCAACTAATCGACCAATGAAAAATTGCTCGATTAAGACTTAATTAGTCAACTAGTGATTCATCGACTATTTGGGGGCAGCCCTATTAGTTTCTCCCATTAAATGGTGTTAGATGCAATAAAAAAATCTCAGATCTGAGATTGTTGTGAATGTAGCAGAATGTGCAATGGACAGCTGAGAGAGAGAAGAGACAACTTTCAGATCTGAGTTTAGTTTTAAGCTATATAATTAACAGTTTTGCATGTGTGTATTAGATGACCGAAGTGCCAACAAATATTTAAGACTGATGCTTCTACTGTCTCATCATTATCATCTCTTTCCTCTTCGCTTTAAAAAGAGTTGTATAATATATTGAAGTATTGATTGTTACAGGGTGAATTTGCACTGTTTTGGTGTTTTCAAATACCAATCATAGAAGTGTTTGGTTCTCAATTGTTTTCATTTAAGTTATTTGCACTGAAGCGAAAATCAGTGTTTGACTGTTTTTTCAAAAGAACTCGACGTTTTCTCTGTATATGCAGTTATACATTTTGTTTGTGTTATTTACACCCCCAGAGGGCTGGAGTTTCATTAGGAAGCAACCCAAATTATCTTAAACCTCATGTGTTTTTGTTTACATTGGCACACAATCTGTATTAAGCTATTTTTGCAGCTGTAGCCTGCCTTCTGATTGGTCCACCTTGATGACATCATTCCTTTTTTAACAGCAGCATCAGACTCGCCCCAAACCAGCTCTTATTTTCTATGTTTTTATATCTGTGTATTTAAGTGAAGTTGTTTTAAAGCCATGTCCTAATGTTTCAGGCATTAATTACTTTATGCAGCATTCCTGGAACAAGAAGCCTCTTTGTTTTGTTTACCCAAAGATCATGTTTTTGCCAGTTGAATCTCAGGTCAGTGCTTTTACTTTTGTTTAAAAGTCAGTGAACTTAAGTTGTTTTGTTTTTGGGGCTCTGCTAACTTCAATGGTTGAATAAACTGCTGGAATAAAGATTGTAATGGTGTTTCTGAGCTTTTCTTTGGAGTGGGAAGAGATGGACTTGTGATAAAACTGCAAGTGAAGCACATTATATAATCTCAAATAAATATGTTTTAAAAACTATACAAAGAAAACTAGTAAAAATATGAAAAAAGGCACGGAAGTTTTTGGTAAATCATCATAAAACGGTCATGGATACATAGAGAAGTCAAAGAACAGTGTGTTAAAACATTTAACATAGTCATTGAATTTAATATCAAAATATGATAAAAGTATTGGGGAAATAAGTCATAGTATTGTATGAAAAAGCAATATGAAAGTCAGGATATTATGTCAAAAATATAGACGAAAATATTGTTCGTCCAAAGATATCAAAAAGGGATAATATTCATGTCAGAAAACAGGAATGAGTCCCAGTATATCGTCCGTAAGTCACTGTATAGAATGCCATAAAAGGCATAGTAATGTGTTAAAAATATGAAAAAAGTCATAGTACAATATGTCAGAAAATCCGGTACCACTTTACAATAAGACTCTAATAAAGGATTCATAAAGGGTTTATAATTAGGTTGTAAACACTTTATTAATCATTACGAACCATTTATAAACCATGTCTAACATAGTTTTCATACATCAACACAGGCTCACTATTTGGCAAGATGACTAAGCCTTATATTGGCTACTCAGCGAGAATCAACTCAGTGAGCAACAGATAAGGATGCTGGCTGATGAAGACGAAGTAAGCTAGATAGCCAATATAAGACTTAGCAGTACAGATAAATGTGGGCTCACTATTTGGCAAGCAACCGGTCACAGTTGCCCTGTTTATCTCATGTGTCAAAAAACGTGAGAAAAAGTGCAGTTGTCACACTACAATGCCATAAAAAAGAAATGTTAAAGTATTAGTAAAACTATTTTTTTCACGTCACGTATATAATAAAATATTTGACTCTAAAAAAGTAATGCTATGATATGTCAAAAAGTATTTAAAAAAAGTCATAGTATGTTGGAAAATGATTGTGAAAACATTTAAAGAGTGATATATATTAAATACATGAACATAATAACATAATTCACAGAGGCCCAAAATTCAACTGAGAATACACATGTATTTTATCTAATTAAAAATATGAATGCACTTAACAGAGTATTTTTAACACCAAATGTTACTTTGATTTATTTACATTAAACGTCTATCATGCAAAATGCACTTGTTGATGTCTTCTCTACATAAAGAAGTGTCCCCGGTGTGTCGGGGAACTCACGCAGCGTCAGGAAATAAAACCCCCTCTCTCTTCCTCCGTACCCAAATCTCTAAAAACGGGGGAACAACGGAGCTGATCCAGATTTGCGTCCGATATGACGTAATATCTGAAATGTGGACCCACGGCCCAATCAGAAACGTTGCTATCAGAAACAATGCCCGACTGTTTTGGACGTAATATGGTCGGTGTTGACATTAGCATCGCTAACACTCAGAGCTAACCTGTACTGGAGAGCATGTGTGTGAAGAAGCAGGAAGTAAAAAGGAACTCACCTTGTGGTATAACCGGCAAGAGAGAAAGCCTTTGAGCTCCAGACTGTTTCAGAGAGAATCCTTGATAATCCATGATATGGCGTTTCATCACGGCAGTATCTGCCTGTAGAATCTCCCGCATGAGCAGGCATAAGCTCCGCCTCCGCCCCTCTTTTTTTAATCCATTTTTTCTTTTTTAAAGCTTTATCCCCCAAATCAGCACTTTTGAAACAGGAAGTGAAATAGAGGGATATGAGGCATGGCTAGAATGGGTGATCTGTTTGGTATTTTGAGCAAAACACTTCATAGACATGTTTTTTATATATTTGTATATATTTGAGACCTACGCTATTGCCTAAAAATAGCATGATAGGTGACCTTTAACTCCAACATGTGAAATGAAGTCAGACGGGATCGTAACTGAGTCAATAAAACATTGTTTAATGTCATTAATCATGAATCCACAACACAGCAGTTTGTTTAGTGAGTAGGAAAAAAGAAAAGTGAGTATTTACATCTACTGTCAGACACGTCACAGTTTATACCCATGCTAACACAAGAGAGACTTTTATATACACAGAAGAAATTAGCATCGTTGTACAAAGACATCCCATCATAGTCACTATCTGGATTTGTCGTTGATGCAAAAATACACAAAATAATAATAATAATAATAAACCCTCAGCTGCCCTGACATAAATCAGAATAATTCGACAAAAGGAGATTTTGTTTTCTGTTTTCTAGGTTTGAAAACAGTTAAACATCAGAAAGGCGAGACGTCACAATCTACATGTTTACAAGGTTTGCCCTTTATGGTCCGTATAAATACTCTGCTTGTTTATGTACACAGAAATACAACCCCTCCTCTTTACATCCATCACAGTGTGTACGAAAAACTAAATACAAAAAAAGTGTGTTTGAGTTTTAGTGCCTCAACATGCTGAGTGCTACTCGAAGTGAGAGGTCAGTATAATGTACGGTGGCCGAAAGGTGCAAACGTGCTACAACGGCCCAAACATGCAGAAATAAAAACCCAAATGTTCCACAGGAAGAAACATCTTCAGCAACTTGACAACACATGCAGCGTTTAGAGAACATTCAGCAACTTGAGGAGACATGCAGCGTTTACTAAAAGCTGCAGAAACCAAACGCTGCAAATACAAAACGCTGAAGAAGCTCAAAACACAACGGAGACCAGGGGACACAAAAGAGTGACGCACACAGCTGGGAGACCAGGGGACACTAATGAGTGACGCACACAGCTGGGAGACCAGGGGACACTAATGAGTGACGCACACAGCTGGGAGACCAGGGGGCACTAAAGAGTGACACACACAGCTGGGAGACCAGGGGACAGGACACTGAAGAGTGACGCACACAGCTGGGAGACCAGGGGACACTAAAGAGTGAGGCAGACAGCTGGGAGACCAGGGGACACTAAAGAGTGACGCACACAGCTGGGAGACCAGGGGACACTAAAGAGTGACACACACAGCTGGGAGACCAGGGGACACTAAAGAGTGACACACACAGCTGGGAGACCAGGGGACATTAAAGAGTGACGCACACAGCTGGAGACCAGGGGACACTGAAGAGTGACGCACACAGCTGGGAGACCAGGGGACACTAAAGAGTGAAGCACACAGCTGGGAGACCAGGGGACATTAAAGAGTGACACACACAGCTGGGAGACCAGGGGTGTTTCTCAATGTCGAGGACGCTTCCTTGTTAGCACATGTCTTCCGAGTCAGGTCCTTCAGAAGCGAGGCAAGAATCCTTCCTAGCCTCGGAAAACAAAGAATGGTGGAACAGGCTAACAGGTGTGCGTCATATGCGAGGCCCCGCCTTAAATGGAGCGTGATTTCCGCCAAAGATTTGGAAATTGGTCCGTGCGCAAAGCATTGTGGGGATTCTAAGACCGCGGAGTCTACACATGTGCAGCATCGAAATTTCTCGCTACGAAGTACGCCGGTCTCGGTAGAATTCCAAGTATGCTGGACATTGGAACCGTCCTTCGACGGCACTCGATTACCTAGTATGCTTGGAATAGTGGCTCTGGAGCATCCTTCCTGGACATTGAGAAACACCCCTGGTCTCCCAGCTGTGTGCGTCACTCTTTAGTGTCCCCTGGTCTCCCAGCTGTGTGCTTCACTCTTTAGTGTCCCCCGGTCTCCCAGCTGTGTGCGTCACTCTTTAGTGTCCCCTGGTCTCCCCGCTGTGTGCGTCACTCTTTAGTGTCCCCTGGTCTCCCAGCTGTGTGCGTCACTCTTTAGTGTCCCCTGGTCTCCAGCTGTGCGCGTCACTCTTTAGTGTCCCCCGGTCTCCAGCTGTGTGCGTCACTCTTTAGTGTCCCCTGGTCTTCCAGCTGTGTGCGTCACTCTTTAGTGTCCCCTGGTCTCCCCGCTGTGTGCATCACTCTTTAGTGTCCCCTGGTCTCCAGCTGTGTGCGTCACTCTTTAGTGTCCCCTGGTCTCCCAGCTGTGTGCGTCACTCTTTAGTGTCCCCCGGTCTCCAGCTGTGTGCGTCACTCTTTAGTGTCCCCTGGTCTCCAGCTGTGTGCGTCACTCTTTAGTGTCCCCTGGTCTCCAGCTGTGTGCGTCATTCTTTAGTGTCCCCTGGTCTTCGTTGTGTTCTGAGCTTCTTCAGCGTTTTGTATTTGCAGCGTTTGGTTTCTGCAGCTTTTAGTAAACGCTGCATGTCTCCTCAAGTTGCTGAATGTTCTCTAAACGCTGCAGGTGTTGTCAAGTTGCTGAAGATGTTTCTTCCTGTGGAACATTTGTGTTTTTATATCTGCATCCTTTCTGAAGCTGCAGCGTGTTTGCACCTTTCGGCCACCGTACAAACTCCAAAAACCCTGAATAATTTAAAGTGGACATCGAATATTAAAACGTCTTGTGATCGTAGCAGGCTTTGCATAGTTAACTTTTTTTCCCAAACGTTACTTTATTGTGTTCACAGGAGGAGTGAGAATAAACTAAGTGTGCTATCATTAGCTACACCAAGCTAACAGTCAGTCCTGTAATAAATCCATCTTTTTGAAGTTCGTCATTTTTATTAGTAACTTTATGACCATTTTAGATTCTTAATTCTGTTGAATCAAAAGGGGGTTCTATCATGCATAAAAAAAATTACAGAATTTATACAGAAATATAATCCTAATGAAGGATTTCCTGCAGGATGCTTCTATTAGCTTTAGCTTGGTGCACCTATTGATTAGAGTGGACAGAGCGAATCAGCCTTTAAATGTAATACATTTAACACCGTATATTTATCATGTCAGTGTGTGTATATCAACACAACTTTTCCCTCTCTCTCTGTGTTAATTATCTCCAATATCACTCAAATGATTTAAATAAATAAAATATAAACTTGTTAATCATAATGTACAGTGTGAGAATAACACCACACAGCCGTGTTGGGATTTCATCCTAAACTGGTGCTTTTAGCCGTTTTCAAACGTGTTAAATTCACTTAATAAAAGCAAGTGTAACAGCTGAGTTTGTGCAGGAAAATACCATTTTAAAAAAAAGATAGAAAATGCTAAATAATAAAAAAGAAAATCTTAACAAATCTGTAAAATTAAGCAAAATTGACCTGGACTTATTGGGATTGAAATGGCTTGTCAATATGTAGTTTAATTATATTTAAAAATAAAAAAAAACTCATTATTTTCCTGTGGTTTCATGGGGACTATTTTCAGTGGCGGAAGGATCCACATTTGCAGTTCTTGTATTAATTGCAGCAAAGGAAGAAGAAAGATATCCCCTGCGATTTATATATTTTAACATATTTTAAAGTAATATAACTTTAAAAGGTCCTTTAAATGTGTCCAACACAAAGGAGAGGCGCGATTAAACAGAGGACAATATGTACATCATTTAAACTGGTGGCTTAAAAAGAAAAGAGTTTCACATTTTACGATAACAACATAACAAAAAATAAAATAAAATGTTCGTTCACAGTAGTTTTACTCCACGTCTATCAGACATCCAGTGCTCAAAGTCTTAATAAATGAACATGCATCCAAAACACTTTAAAAATGTACAGTCATTATTTAAAAAATGGCAAAAAGTGTATATTTATTATAGTTATTATTCTCTAAAAACGTTGTTGATCCTCTTCCCTTCGTCGCCTCGTCAAAAATAAAACCCTCAAGTTTAAATTAAATTATTTCTGCGTGTTTGTGCACGTCCTCGGCTCGGGACGCCGTTCATCTTGCATATTTCTACACTTCACCTTCAGTCAAAAGTGTTACGATTACATATAAATTAGATGTATATACTTATATATACTGTGTTACATTTATCTACATACTTTGATGTTCCTGTGGGAAAATATATATACTTTTTCGTCGGTCGTTTGTTGGAGAATCCATCGTTTGTTTGTGTTTATTATTATTATTTATTAGTTTACAGGGAGGTCGTCACTCTCTGCTTGTGTAGAATCTAAAATGCACTCGTAAAAATAAGTTTAAATTGTAATTGCTTTTTGTTTTGGTGCTCTGTTGCTTTGTTAAAGTGCTGCTTGTCTTCAGAGCGAGGTCACATCACGGGATGATTCTTCATTTTTATATGAAATCTTTAACCTTCTGCGTGATAATGTTATGAATTCAAATTAAATCACAAGAGATGGACAGGTGGAACATTATTATGATGGATTTAGTGATTAAATAGTAAATAAAGCAGACTGCTCAGACAGGATGCAACGAGGGTTTGGTGAACGGTGTTTCTGCTGATAAAGTTATTCAAATGTCCGGTGAGTTTGTTTATCGGAGCATCTCCCGGTTTATTCTGTGTATTTGTGTTCATGTAGTCATGTGTGAATATGTCTTCTGTCATGTACCGTGTATGTATTGTATTGTTTATGATTTGGGTCCAACACATATTTCCTTACGAGGAAAATGTAGTGTTTCGAATCGTATCGTTACGTATTGTATCGAATAGTAACAAATCGAATCTGATAGTAACTTATGGAATCGCAAAGTATCGAATATTAACGTATCGAATAGTAACGTATCGAATAGTAACGTTCGAATAGTAACGTATCGAATAGTAACGTATCGAATAGTAACGTATCGAATAGTAAAGTATCGAATAGTAAAGTATCGAATAGTAACGTATCGAATATTAACGTATCGAATAGTAACGTATCGAATAGTAACGTATCGAATAGTAACGTTCGAATAGTAACGTATCGAATAGTAACGTATCGAATAGTAACGTATCGAATAGTAAAGTATCGAATAGTAACGTATCGAATATTAACGTATCGAATAGTAACGTATCGAATAGTAACGTATCGAATCGTATCGATTAGTAACGGATTGTATGGAATTGTAACGTATGGAATAGTAACGTATTGAATAGTAACGTATTGAATAGTAACGTATGGAATAGTAACTTATTGAATAGTAACGTATTGAATAGTAACGTATTGAATAGTAATGTGTCGTATCTTAACGTATCTTAATGTATCTTAACGTATCTTAATGTAATCTATCTTCTGGGAAAGGTTTTGTCAATTTAAATCACGCGTGTTTGACCCCCCATGATAATATTATGAGTCAAAATGAAATCTCATGAGTCTGTGCAATTACAGTACAGGTGCAACGTTATTACGATGGATTTAGTGATTAAATAGTACAAAATAAATCAAGCTAACTGTGCTCAGACAGGATGCAACATGTAAAAACATATAATTTCCCCTCAGGGATAAATAAATGGGGATCTTAACGTTAATGAGGAATTGTTAAACGTTGTTTCTGCTGATGACGTTGAGTATTCAAATGCTCCATTCATTTGGTTATCGGATTGGAGAGAGTTAGTCCCGGTTTATTCCCGCTTCTGGAAAAAGTTAAATTAAAATCCTATGTGTCAAACTGAAATCCCATGAGTCTGTGCAATTTCAGTAAGGATGCAACGTTATTAGCGGTCCAGTTTTCCATTGGCAGATGGTTTCGATGGTATGGTCTCAGAGGTCGTATGAAGAAGCTTCCGAGTGATTCCTGACGTCTGAATTTGGTTTCTACGTGATCAGAAATGTATGATTTGACACCAACATCATTCGTCGAGGGGGGATTCTATGGCGAAAAAAGGTATTTCCAAACCCTCCATGGTGGCCTTTCCGGTACAGGTACGACATTACGATGATGAATTCATTGATTGTGCTCAGACAGGAAGAAACATGAGGGTCTGGTGAAAGTGATTCAGCTGATAAAGTCGAGCATATAAATGTTCCATTAGTTTGGTTATCAGAGCGACTCTGAGTTTATTCTGTCCTCTCTAATTAAAAGTGTATACATTTAGATCCCACCCGTTACTCCTCGCTGACCCCAGTTTCCCACGCCACCTTCGCCTGCTCCTCTTTCGTCGCAGCGATGATTGGCTGGGAGATTTTTCTCGGCATGGGGCGAGGCATCGGTGTTTGGGTGTCTTCTTCAGGGATGCACCCCTCTCTGAGGTAGGGTTTAGGGGGCAGGGCGGGGGGCTCGTGATGGAGGTGGTAAAGCGGCGGAAGATGGGGGATGTAGTGATGATAATAGTGAATATTCTGGAGGTCTTGTTGGATGTTTCCTCCCACAACTTCGGATTCGGAGCCACTGAATCGGATGGGTTGGTAGTCCAGGTCCTCGGGGTCCACGGCGCTAATGGGGGCTGAATCCAGGGGGCCGATAGGGGGGTCGCAGGAGGAGGAGGGCGGGGGGCCGAAGTTACTCTCGCTGAGGGAGGAGACCCCAGAGCTGGCGCTGCCCGACAGAGTGGAGCTACTGCCATCCAGGACGGACTGAGGACTGGTGGGCGAGGCAGGTATAGGGTGAAGGGGAGACTGGAGAGAGAGAGAACAGCACACATACTTTATTATTGTTGTTATTGTTATTAGGAGGATCACTTAATTCAAGCACAATGGCAGGATTTAGTAGATTAAATGTGTAGAATGGAGAAAATTAGCTTGAGAATCAGAAACCAGTTCATATCTTCGATGGGATAATTAATAAGTTATAAAACACAAAGCATGGCACGTGTGTTTTTATTTGCATGTTTTTTGAAACTGCAGTGCGTTTCTCCTTAAGTTTTACCTTAATACTGACACCCTACTGTCATGAAAGTGTCTCTGAAAATGAAAATAAATGTACAAACTGTTGCTTAGAATAAACAGTAGTGATATAAAGTGGTAAATGTATAAGTTATCAAAACAGATTTTGCAGTTGCTAGTATATATTTCTGCGTGATAGGAATTAATGATCATATTCATATCCATGGGGAGGATAGAAAAGAAGTACAAAAAAACTAGACAGGAAAACCAGAAAACACAGACAGGAAACCAGACGGTACAATAAAGGAGAATAATATCATATTTCTTTGCTTCAGAAACTGCAATCTGAAAGCTCTCAGATTATTTTAAAGTCAACGTTGATATATTGAACTGTGAGCTATGAGCATTAAACAGGAACTCAGAGGGACATGCTGGACTTGAAACAGCACACGCTAACAGTGTGTTTGTTTTCCAGTTTGGCTGATCAGCGTTTCAGCATCCAAAATCTGACCAAAAGAAAAAAAGCCCATTTCTTGCAACCTGAAATGGAAACAAAGAAATGCACTCAAATAGTAACGTTTCTTTGGGGGCTGCAGACTAACAGACGGACATTCATCCAGACCAACAGCAGGAGTGAAGGGGAGGAGGAGGAAGAGGAGGAAGAGGAGGAGGAGGGAGAGGAGGAGGAGGAGGGAGAGGAGGAAGAGGAGGGTACCTTTCTTAAGGATCGCGCAGGGAGAGCTGGAGGAAGGTCGCTGACCTGGTGGTGGAAAGCGTCAAAGTGCATCGACAGGTGTTGCCCTACAGGGGGAGACACAGCAGGACTGACTGAGAGACAACCTCAAACCAGAGAAGAAGAAGAGGAGGAGGAAGAGTAATGGGTTGCATTCGAATTGTGAGTTTGGCTAGGTTTCTAACGGAATGAAACTAATCTGAAGTACCTCGTGATGAGAGCTGTTTGAATTGTCCCTACTATCATTAAAGTTTCTCTGAAAATGAGATAAAATGAGCAGTAGTAGCAGTCGTTATATAATCATTTATGGTTTCATTACGCGTTTGCATTTGTCGGCCACCGTAGGTTTTATCAAACAATGAACTGCTTCTAAATCCCATGGATGTATAATAAGAACTGGATACAGCGTGGGAGGCGGGGCCTCATTCATTCCTATGAGAGTAGCTCATTGTCACTACCCGATCCGTCCCCCTGCCCGATCGGTACTGCGCATGTGCGAGATGGTCCGCCATATTGGACAACTCCGGACGGCAACCCAAGATGGACACTTGACACAGTGGCTTTTAGCAAAGCTCAAAAAGAAAACTCGAGAGAGATGAGTTATTGTTATTACAACGTGACTTCACTAATATTTAACAACTCTTAAATAAATATTTACTGTGAATGTATGCAAAAATGTAAGGCATATGGCTGTCTAACAGAAGTTAAATTCATTTCTCACTTATTCTGACAATGTACTTAACCCCAAATAAAAGAACCCAATAAAAAGAGTTGTTAAATAATAGTGAAGTCACGTTGTAATAACAATAACTCATCTCTCTCTCGTTTTATTTTTGAGTTTTGCTAAAAGCCACTGTGTCAAGTGTCCATCTTGGGTTGCCGTCCGGAGTTGTCCAATATGGTGGACCATCTCGCACATGCGCACTGCAGATCGGGCAGGGGGACGGATCGGGTAGTGACACTCATTAGCGCATGATGATAAAATGGCCCAACTTTTGAGAGAGCGAAACGTCACAGATTACCCGGCATGCCTGAGAAGTACCCGTATGTGCGCTCATAGCGCATGCGCAACTTTAACCAAAATGCTCGTTCACATCAAGCACGTCAATTTGCGTACACGTAACAGCACCGCACGTTCATGACAGCATGGTAATGGATGTTATTATGATGGATTTGATATTAACGAGGCAGCAGTTAGCAGCTAGCGGCTAGCTAGTCATTATGCTAATGTACATCAATCATTATGTAGGCTACTTATATTACGCTGTAACAGGATCTCGTGATATCCAACAGAGCTTCATTTAGAATGAAAAAAATATTGCACTGTGTATATATATATATACTTATAATAATAAGTAATATTAACTTTATTTAATACAACATTTACGGTACAAGATTTAATCATACAGCCCATGTAGTATGATAATGAATTATAGCAAACATGTGCAATATATCCATTATTACAGCTCCGTGGGGTGGCAGTGAGACGATATGGGTCCGTTCTTATTGTGCATCCATGGGTAAAGATAAACGCAACTCACATTGGTTTCTCAAACAGCATCTCTGTAAACTACGTGTATTCACTGAATGTAACTCTCTGCCTTTAACGGCTCGTTGTAGCTCCAATAGCTCCAGCCCCCACCCTCCCTGTGAGCACAGTGTGCTCTGATTGGTCGGGACATGTAACATGAACGTGCCGGGCGGCGCGGTCCCGTGGGTTAGATGCGCGTTCATAATGCAGAGGGAAATAACTCTCAGAATAACGTTATTAGCACATTATTACAACTTGAGGAACGAATGTTTTTAATAAGGGCTATACAAGTGTTCATACTGGGTAGTTTATTTAGTTTAAAACAAATTATCCAACGATTTACAGACCATTCTTTCCCCATGTAAGTCAATGGGAAAAAGTGTTTCCGGGCCTGGCACCAAACGGAAGTGTAGTACCGCCGTTTGGCCAGCACAAATATTTTCATCTGAGTCCGGCGCACTTCCTGGGGGCTTGCTAAATCCAAGCAGCTCATAAACATTAGAGTGAAAAATGTTTCCTCCAAGAGTTGCGACACTTCCTGTTTCTGACGGAGAAAAGGGGAAGTCTGTCGAGAATCTTGCAGCTTTATTTACATCCTCCGACTTAAATAGGACGTCTCATTCACTCGAGGGTGGACCAAAATAGAGACCGGGAGGACGGAGAGGAAGGGAAGAGAGAGTCAGCAGGAAAAGTGTGTGTGAAGGAGGGAGTGTGTGAAGGGGAACTTTTTTCATCCTTTTCCAAGCTCTCAACAATACATTTATATTGTGCTGGAAAGGGAAACATACATTTGACTGTCCATGGCTTAAACAAGACACTCATGTGTTTTTACATTTTGTTTAAAGCTTTAGAATGAGATAAGAAACTGTAAATAACTCTGATCTTGTGTTATACAAATACAATATTAAAGAGTCCTCTCTTGCTGATGTTCAGGTGTATATCAGTATGTAGTGTCTGTACTTTAAAGAGTCCTCTCCTGCTGATGTCCAGGTGTATATCAGTATGTAGTGTCTCTACTTTAAAGAGTGCTCTCCTGCTGATGTTCAGGTGTATATCAGTATGCAGTGTCTCTACTTTAAAGAGTCCTCTCCTGCTGATGTTCAGGTGTATATCAGTATGTAGTGTCTCTAGTTTAAAGAGTCCTCTCCTGCTGATGTTCAGGTGTATATCAGTATGTCGTGTCTCTACTTTAAAGAGTCCTCTCCTGCTGATGTTCAGGTGTATATCAGTATGTAGTGTCTCTACTTTAAAGAGTCCTCTCCTGCTGATGTTCAGGTGTATATCAGTATGTAGTGTCTCTACTTTAAAGAGTGCTCTCCTGCTGATGTTCAGGTGTATATCAGTATGTAGTGTCTATACTTTAAAGAGTCCTCTCCTGCTGATGTTCAGGTGTATATCAGTATGTCGTGTCTCTACTTTAAAGAGTCCTCTCCTGCTGATGGTCAGGTGTATATCAGTATGTAGTGTCTCTACTTTAAAGAGTCCTCTCCTGCTGATGTTCAGGTCTGTATCAGTATGTAGTGTCTCTACTTTAAAGAGTAATCTCCTGCTGATGTTCAGGTGTATATCAGTATGTCGTGTCTCTACTTTAAAGAGTCCTCTCCTGCTGATGGTCAGGTGTATATCAGTATGTAGTGTCTCTACTTTAAAGAGTCCTCTCCTGCTGATGTTCAGGTCTGTATCAGTATGTAGTGTCTCTACTTTAAAGAGTAATCTCCTGCTGATGTTCAGGTGTATATCAGTATGTCGTGTCTCTACTTTAAAGAGTCCTCTCCTGCTGATGTTCAGGTGTATATCAGTATGTAGTGTCTCTACTTTAAAGAGTCCTCTCCTGCTGATGTTCAGGTGTATATCAGTATGTAGTGTCTCTACTTTAAAGAGTGCTCTCCTGCTGATGTTCAGGTGTATATCAGTATGTAGTGTCTATACTTTAAAGAGTCCTCTCCTGCTGATGTTCAGGTGTATATCAGTATGTCGTGTCTCTACTTTAAAGAGTCCTCTCCTGCTGATGGTCAGGTGTATATCAGTATGTAGTGTCTCTACTTTAAAGAGTCCTCTCCTGCTGATGTTCAGGTCTGTATCAGTATGTAGTGTCTCTACTTTAAAGAGTAATCTCCTGCTGATGTTCAGGTGTATATCAGTATGTCGTGTCTCTACTTTAAAGAGTCCTCTCCTGCTGATGTTCAGGTGTATATCAGTATGTAGTGTCTCTACTTTATTTATTTTTTTTAATCGTTTTTATTTTGATGAGGGACAATGCACATTAATGAACACTTTAGACAGGTTATGTTTCCAGTGTAAATATGCCGGATTATAGCTTTGAGCTAATTTCCATCCGTAGTCCCTGAGCAATGGGAGTGAGGGGGGGAAGGGGGATGTCCGGTGCCTTGCTCAAGGGCACCACGGCAGGGCAGGAGGTGAACTGGGACCTCTCCAAGTAGAAGCCCACACTCCATATTTTTAGGTCTGGTCGGGGACTTGAACCGGCGACCCTACAGTTCCCAGTCCAAGCCCCTACTGACTGAGCCACTGCCGGACTTTAAAGAGTCCTCTCCTGCTGATGTTCAGGTCTGTATCAGTATGTAGTGTCTCTACTTTAAAGAGTGCTCTCCTGCTGATGTTCATGTGTATATCAGTATATAGTGTCTCTACTTTAAAGAGTCCTCTCCTGCTGATGTTCAGGTGTATATCAGTATGTAGTGTCTCTACTTTAAAGAGTCCTCTCCTGCTGATGTTCAGGTGTATATCAGTATATAGTGTCTCTACTTTAAAGAGTCCTCTCCTGCTGATGTTCAGGTGTATATCAGTATGTAGTGTCTCTACTTTAAAGAGTCCTCTCCTGCTGATGTTCAGGTGTGTATCAGTATGTAGTGTCTCTAGTTTAAAGAGTCCTCTCCTGCTGATGTTCAGGTGTATATCAGTATATAGTGTCTCTACTTTAAAGAGTCCTCTCCTGCTGATGTTCAGGTGTATATCAGTATGTAGTGTCTCTACTTTAAAGAGTCCTCTCCTGCTGATGTTCAGGTGTGTATCAGTATGTAGTGTCTCTATTTTAAAGAGTCCTCTCCTGCTGATGTTCAGGTGTATATCAGTATATAGTGTCTCTACTTTAAAGAGTCCTCTCCTGCTGATGTTCAGGTGTATATCAGTATGTAGTGTCTCTACTTTAAAGAGTCCTCTCCTGCTGATGTTCAGGTGTATATCAGTATGTAGTGTCTCTACTTTAAAGAGTCCTCTCCTGCTGATGTTCAGGTGTGTATCAGTATGTCGTGTCTCTAGTTTAAAGAGTCCTCTCCTGCTGATGTTCAGGTGTATATCAGTATATAGTGTCTCTACTTTAAAGAGTCCTCTCCTGCTGATGTTCAGGTGTATATCAGTATGTAGTGTCTCTACTTTAAAGAGTCCTCTCCTGCTGATGTTCAGGTGTATATCAGTATGTAGTGTCTCTACTTTAAAGAGTCCTCTCCTGCTGATGTTCAGGTGTGTATCAGTATGTCGTGTCTCTAGTTTAAAGAGTCCTCTCCTGCTGATGTTTAGGTGTATATCAGTATGTAGTGTCTCTACTTTAAAGAGTCCTCTCCTGCTGATGTTCAGGTGTATATCAGTATGTAGTGTCTCTACTTTAAAGAGTCCTCTCCTGCTGATGTTCAGGTGTATATCAGTATGTAGTGTCTCTACTTTAAAGAGTCCTCTCCTGCTGATGTTCAGGTGTATATCAGTATGTAGTGTCTCTACTTTAAAGAGTCCTCTCCTGCTGATGTTCAGGTGTATATCAGTATATAGTGTCTCTACTTTAAAGAGTCCTCTCCTGCTGATGTTCAGGTGTATATCAGTATGTAGTGTCTCTACTTTAAAGAGTCCTCTCCTGCTGATGTTCAGGTGTATATCAGTATGTAGTGTCTCTACTTTAAAGAGTCCTCTCCTGCTGATGTTCAGGTGTATATCAGTATATAGTGTCTCTACTTTAAAGAGTCCTCTCCTGCTGATGTTCAGGTGTATATCAGTATGTAGTGTCTCTACATGTCTCCATGCTTTAATGTTCAAAAAGCTCTTTATAGTTCTCATACTGCCTGTGCTGCAGCACCTCTTTTCACCCTCTGTCTGAAACCAGAGCACAGCCTGCTCTGATTTGTTAGCTGGTCGGCTCTGTTGTGATTGGTCGACTGCTTAGAGATGTCCCGCCCCTTAGCCTATCACATACAATGTGTGGGAGCGCTTCTGTAAAGTTGTAAAATTATGTCAACCAAGTTCATACATACTAAGGCATTTACAGGAATATGTCAGTATTTCTTTCTACTTACATTTTATACAAACAAACAAGACAACATGCAGGTGACACACACACACACACACAGTGAGAGGGTCGTACCATGTGGCAGGTTGCGGGGGGGAACGGGAGGCGCCATGACGCCAACGTGAGCCGAGAGGAAAGGGAGGACGTCTCTCGTGCCGCTGTCCAAACTCCAGCTACTGGGGGTGGTGAGGACTGGAGGAGAATCAACATCTATTTATTTATTTCATATTTTATTCAATATGCTCCTTAGATAACTTTTTATTTTATTTGTTTTATTATTTTCTCCTCATAGCATTGTGAAGCACCTTGCGATGACGTTGTTTTAAACTTTGGTAAAACGAAATGTTAGTTGTAACCAGAAAGTCGCCATATTTGTTTCCTTTTTTTATTACTGCCACATTTTATTCCATTTAACTCCAGTCTATTTCTTTGTAAAAACTGCTATATTTTTTATTATTTATAATATTTTTTTATGTTATTATAGTTTTCTTGAAACAGTTCTCTTATCTGTGTTTTTACTTTTATGTATGCACCATGACACCAAGTCAAATTCCTCGCACGTGTCAACCAGAGGTGGCGCTAGACCTTTTCGCTGCCCGTCATTTTGATGGACAGGATCGATCGACATTTCCGTCAAAATCCATTACTACCCGTCGGTCTGTACACGACTCTGACGAGGGCCGCGCGCTCGTGAACTGTTAGCACCGGTGTTACCCATGCTCTCTGCACCTCGCGGGAGCACGCGCAGCGTAAACTCTCCCAGACATTTCAATGATTTGTTCTGCAAAGTTAGGTTTGGAAACGATATCGTTTCCTTTTTGGCGGGCATGTATAGCACGGCATAACACCGGAGCCTCGCTGCGGGGAAACTTTGGCGCTGTTCCGAGTTTGTTCTAATCCGTCAAAATGACAGACTGCTTTCAGATTTTTCCGTTAATGTTTGTTCGGTTAACGCGACCACTGGTGTCAACCTACGTGGTAATAAACCTGTTTCTAAATCTGATTCTGATATTTGTACCCCTGGTGGCAGGGACGTGCACAGGTACGGGCTATTGTTGCCCTGGGCAACGGCCCGTTTGGCCTTTTTGGCTGACCTGCCCCTCTGGAGAGAGCGAGAGTTTGTTTTTCTTTTTTCTGTTGTTGCCGAATCAACATGATGAGCCCACAATTAGTATTGTAGCGTCTCGCTGCGGGAAACACACTTTGTCAGCGCTGTCATCTGCCGGGGCGTTAAGACCACCTCAGTGTCGGATTTTGGAAACTTGCTTTTGAGTTGTCTCATGGCAGTTAGGGTATAAGGGACAAACCAGGGGACTTAACTTCCTCTTGATACCGTCGGTTATTTACAAAAACACACCTAAATATAGCCTACTTGTTATTGAGCTTCTGTCTTTCTGTGTCTTTTCATCTGTAAACTCCCTCAACGGGGCCGCTCGCTCTCTTTTCTTGATCGCCCTCTCACGGGTGAACAGTTCAATGTCCCGCTTCATTGTAGGATTTCTGCCATGTCTCTACCACTTCAGTTTGACCATCTCTGTTACTAAGTTATGGAATACTAAATAACTAAGTAATTAGATACCTTACCGTTACTGCGCTCATAAAGAATGATAAGAATAAGAATAATGCGTCTTGAACTGGTTTAATTAATTAGTGAGTTTATTTAAGGTAATTAGTTGGAGGCCCTATTTTATCAGTATGTCTGCACAGCAGTTACAATGGTCAAACTACATTAGAACAGAATTGTCCCCATTTTATCTTTAATAGTTACTAACATTAGATATTTTAATGAGATATGGACCGCAAAACATTTTAAAAATCAAGTCACCAAAGCTTATTTTGTTAAGAGATGTGAATTACTGTTCAATTTAGTTGATGTAATAATCGTTTGGTTTCTTTTACATTAAAAACAAGTTACAATTTTCAAAAGGGCTTATGTTTTTTTCGGGGGTAGGCCCTTTTTCCAGTTTAGAGCAATAGCCCCTCCAAATGTCTCTGCACGTCCCTGCCTGGTGGGCTAATTATGCTGAATTGTGTGTCGATTTGAAAGTCTTAGAAGACTCAAAACTCTCGTTCATAGATTGAATTCATTCAACATCCTCAATATACCTAAAAAAACACACCAAAATTGTCCAAATCGGCCAAGCCATTTCTTAGCTATCGTCTGCATATGCTAACTAATGCAAATTAATGCAATAAGCCAATTGTATATCTTTCTCTTGTTTTTCTGTCGCCGCTCTTACGCAAAATGAAATGTTAGTTTTAACCAGAAAGTGGCCGTATTTTTTTACCCCTCAGAACTCAGATTCAAAGATGAAATTGATTCAACATCCTCAATATACTTTTTTTAAAAAGCACCAAATTGTTCCAAATCGGCCAAGCCATTATTTAGCTATTCTCTGCATATGCTAACTAATGCTAATTCATGCAACTTATGCCAATTGTATATCTTTCTCCTCCTGTTTTTCTGACGGTCCTCTCACCTTTCTCGGCCACAGAGAGGTTTGGGTCGCTGCAGGGTTTGCACGGTCCGATCATCACCTGGTGGAACAAAGCCCTCTGGTGGTTCGTAGGCTGAAGAGGCATAAATCATGTTAAGATTTAAGGTTTTTTAAATGTCCTTGAAACACACCGTACATATTTAAATAAAATATTGTAATTTAAGGTATTCCAAGTAGCAGACATAAAAAGGAGTTGAGTATGATTCTGATTCAGATAATGACTTAACACTTAAAAACCTTCAATGCATCATTAAGTCACTCCCTGGCCTCCTACCTGTCCGTTCTCGATGTTTGAGTACATGGCGCTGCTCGGCCGGTCTCTGTGAGGCGGCAGCAGCATCAACATCTCTCGGTTGTGTCGATATTTGTCCGGAAGAGAAGGAGAGCCCACTGCAGACACAAGAGATTTGATTTATTTCGAACGTGTAAAACAATAATTGTCAGAAACATCTCACTGGTCTCCGGCTTGAGCTTCAATCTCAGGATCCATGTATCTGTGATCCTCTCCAGAATGGAAGTAGTCATCACATACAGAGACTAGTTCCTGAACAGTGTCCTTCACATGCTGATATCCAAGAGAGGGAGTTACACAGTCACAAGATGGAGGAATAGAAAGCAGTATTCAATGTTTAGTTCAGATTAGCTCCACGTCAGAAATGAGCATGCTTGATGTCTCTCTCCATAGAGGCTGAATCATCATGTTAATCACATAGCTATCATCTGCCTCAAACAGTCCTGATGCTCTTCTAGGTAATCACACATCCTGTCATGTTCACAGCTGCAGTTGGGATACCTTTGTTATCATTTTACTCTCACATTGGAAGAGGACATTCAGTATTTTCACAACAGATAATAAAAAATGATAAAAAAATAATGAAATGAAACATGAGAATTATGATACTGTACAAACTTGTAAGTGTCAAATTGGTAAACAAAAATATGACTGACTTACAAATTATATATAAACAAATGACCTACCTAGTTACACATCTGAAAAGTGGTGGGAAGAAGTTTACACTTATTTAATCCCATCCCTTCTCCCAGAAACTAAATTATTATATATATATTTTTTTTTTCTTAAGAAAATACATTTGTTATTGAAAAATAAACAAACATAAAAACAACAAATAAATAAACAAATACATAAAAGAGTTAAAGTGTAATCAAGAAAAGATAAAATAACAAACCAAATAAATAATTCAATTTAAAGTAAAAACTTAAGAAATACATGGGTCTAAAACAGATTTTATATGTATTGATTACCTCTGATGGTGGAGGGGGCGGAGTTTATCATCTGAGAGGGAGCAGAGTGGGTGGAGCTTAGGCTGGAGGAGGAGGGGCTTGCCTGGAACGAGGAAGTTGTGATGGTTAGTAAATACAAACTATAAATATCTGCAGAAATGAGTCCTAAAACCAGAAGTGGAAGTACTCAGGTCTTGTACTTGAGTAAAAGTAGAAGTACTCAGGTCTTGTACTTGAGTAAAAGTAGAAGTACTCAGATCTTGTACTTGAGTAAAAGTAGAAGTACTCAGATCTTGTACTTGAGTAAAAGTAGAAGTACTCAGATCTTGTACTTGAGTAAAAGTAGAAGTACTCAGGTCTTGTACTTGAGTAAAAGTAGAAGTACTCAGATCTTGTACTTGAGTAAAAGTAGAAGTACTCAGATCTTGTACTTGAGTAAAAGTAGAAGTACTCAGGTCTTGTACTTGAGTAAAAGTAGAAGTACTCAGATCTTGTACTTGAGTAAAAGTAGAAGTACTCAGGTCTTGTACTTGAGTAAAAGTAGAAGTACTCAGATCTTGTACTTGAGTAAAAGTAGAAGTACACAGATTTTGTACTTGAGTAAAAGTAGAAGTACTCAGATCTTGTACTTGAGTAAAAGTAGAAGTACTCAGATCTTGTACTTGAGTCAAAGTAGAAGTACTCAGATCTTGTTCTTGAGTAAAAGTAGAAGTACTCAGATCTTGTACTTGAGTAAAAGTAGAAGTACTCAGACCTTGTACTTGAATAAAAGTAGAAGTACCAGAGTGTAGGAATACTCTGTTACAGTAAAAGTCCTGCATTCAAAATGTTCCTCAAGTGAAAGTAGGAAAGTATTCTCATCAAAATATAGTGAAAGACAGTAAAAGTAGAAGTACTCAGATCTTGTACTTGAGTAAAAGTAGAAGTACTCAGAGTGTAGGAATACTCTGTTCCAGTAAAAGTCCTCATTCAAAATGTTCCTCAAGTGAAAGTAGAAAAGTATTCTCATCAAAATATAGTGAAAGACAGTAAAAGTAGTCGTTGTGCAGATTGGTCCATTTCAGAATAATATATATGATATGTTTTATAATGATTGATCATGAAAGTGTTCTCAAAGCTGGTGAAGGTGCAGCTAGTCTGAATGACTTTGTAGACTGCAGGGTAGCTGGTGGATTTACTACAGGTGGAACTAAAGTCTGATTTAACACTTGGTTATATTTCACATCATTCATCCAGATCTGTAAAGTAACTAAAGGTATTAAATACATGCAGTGGAGGAAAAGTACACCATTTACCTCTGAACTGTAGAGGAGTAGAAGTACACAGTAGCATAAACTGGAAAGTACCTCAACATTGTACTTAAGTACAGTACCTTAGTAAATCTACTTAGTTACTTCCCACCTCTGTCGATATATACATATATATCATTTAAGTCAATATTAGAAGTTATTTTGCCTGTTTTTTATTTGAATCCAGGCACTAAGAGATGTTTTAATCTACAAACTACTTTTTTATTTGTATTTCATGTAATGCATTTGTTAACTGTGTTCTCTTAGACTTACTTCATTGATGCAGTAATGATACCTCCAATGTCTTTACTTAATTCTTAAAGATGGTCAGCCACTCAGGTGCTGCTCAAGTAAAGTACAAGTACCTTAAAGTTGTACTTGAGTAAATCTACTTGGTCTCACCTGCATGCGGTAGAAGTCCTCAGGATGCTCCAGGATCAAAAGGCTGCCCACCGTCTCACTGGAGGAGGGGGAGGAGAGAGAGGAGGGGGGGCGTACAGCTGTCAGAACAGCTATGGGACTGCAGGGAGGAATAAAAAGGAAGAGCAAGAATCCATGCAGAGGAAAATCGCCAACAAAAAAGCCAAAAAACAACGAAAACATGCAGAGAGAGAGCCATGCGTGATGTGGGAGGATGGGAGAAGAGACAGAAAGAGAAAGAGACGGTAGAATATCAGAAAGTGTGATGTGTGCAGCAGATGGTAGAAAACACACAGTGAGGAAGGTGGGTGGTGCAGGAATGAGTCCTAAAACTCAGACCTGTCCCCTGGCCGAATTTTCTGAAAGTGTTTTTGGTTGTTATCCTGAAATGAGGTCTGTGGAGAGCTTTTAACGAAACGTGAAGTCATGTGACCGTGCTGTAGTTCCTTTATAACCCAACATTAGCCTCCTTTAGCTTAGCGGTGGTGAGGTGAAGTCATGTGACCGTGCTGTAGTTCCTTTATAGCCCAACATTAGCCACATTTAGCTTAGCGGTGGTGACGTGAAGTCATGTGACCGTGCTGTAGTTCCTTTATAGCCCAACATTAGCCACCTTTAGCTTAGCGGTGGTGACGTGAAGTCATGTGACCGTGCTGTAGTTCCTTTATAGCCCAACATTAGCCACCTTTAGCTTAGCGGTGGTGACGTGAAGTCATGTGACCGTGCTGTAGTTCCTTTATAGCCCAACATTAGCCACCTTTAGCTTAGCGGTGGTGACGTGAAGTCATGTGACCGTGCTGTAGTTCCTTTATAGCCCAACATTAGCCACCTTTAGCTTAGCGGTGGTGACGTGAAGTCATGTGACCGTGCTATAGTTCCTTTATAGCCCAACATTAGCCACCTTTAGCTTAGCGGTGGTGACGTGAAGTCATGTGACCGTGCTGTAGTTCCTTTATAGCCCAACATTAGCCACCTTTAGCTTAGCGGTGGTGACGTGAATTCATGTGACCGTGCTGTAGTTCCTTTATAGCCCAACATTAGCCACCTTTAGCTTAGCGGTGGTGACGTGAAGTCATGTGACCGTGCTGTAGTTCCTTTATAGCCCAACATTAGCCGCCTTTAGCTTAGCGGTGGTGACGTGAAGTCATGTGACCGTGCTGTAGTTCCTTTATAGCCCAACATTAGCTTTTTACTTCAGAAATCATAAAGTGGTGTTAATATGTGGAGATTATCCTGCTGAACTAAACGTGTAAATATCATAAACATTTGTTTGACACAGAGATGATTTTCTGCAATAATCCAGAATCACAGATAGAGATGCGGCCTTAAAAGTCGTAATACAAAACTACGTCATCCCTGCATCACTCTCTGGTGGAAAGACGGATGAAATCAGTGATTGTAAAGAAAGATGGAGAACATGGTGAGAGGACGATGTGTGTATTTTGACTTTGAATTGTGATGATGAAGTCTCACTGGAGGATGAAGATAAATGTGTGTGTGGGTTTTGTTTCGAGTCATGAGTTTAGTTTTCTGTACACATAAAACACTTCTTCACTTATTTGTGGGTGTACTTTATAATTATATGTGTATTCTGGTGTGTGTGTGTGTGTGTCTGACCTGTGTCGGTGCATCAGTTTGAAGCTCTCGGGGCTCACGATCCCTCGGGGGGTGTTTGCTCCGGATCCAGATTTCTCTAAACCAGGAAGACCCTGCAATGTGACGTAGAAACACTGAGTATTCACACATCACCCAAATACAAGTACACATAACTTTAAGTATCATTTGATGATAATTATTTTCTATTTTTACTTGAGTAACATTTTGAATGCAGGACTTTTACTGTAACAGAGTATTCCTACACTCTGGTACTTCTACTTTCACTCAAGTACAAGATCTGAGTACTTCTACTTTTACTCAAGTACAAGATCTGAGTACTTTTACTCAAGTCCAAGATCTGAGTACTTCTACGTTCACTCTAGTACAAGACCTGAGTACTTTTACTCAAGTACAAGATCTGAGTACTTCTACTTTCACTCAAGTACAAGACCTGAGTACTTCTATTTTCACTCAAGTACAAGATCTGAGTACTTTTGCTCCAGTACAATATCTGAGTATTATATGATATATACTTATTATATTAAATGCAGTTTTTGTTGTAACTCACTTGGCAGAGGCTGCTTCTCATCATCTGGAACTGATCGATCAGCTTTTTGTGCAGGGGACGCATTTCTGGGTGCACCAGTTTCTCGTGCACCGCCAGGCCGACTCCCAGGATGTGAACCTGAGGGGAAATATATCAAATATCAGTGGGAAATACTTTTGTTGAAATAATCTATATTATCATGTGTTGTAAGACATGCTCATGAGTTTCATCCTTCAGTTTATCTAAAGAGACCTTGAATGTACACATGTCTGTCTGCAGCGTGTTATTGTTGTTATTGAGGGTCTTGTAACATGTGATTGGAAAAGGTCCAAAGGTATAGTGCTGTATGGGAGGCGTGTGGCGCAGTGGATAGTGCGTTGGTGTTGGGTACAGGGGGTCACAGGTTCAAACCCCACTGCAGTCAGCATGTCGTTGTGTCCCTGAGACTCTTCACCCCAAAGTGCTCCTGTGGGGATTGTCCTCAGTATTGAGTATGTAAGTCACTTTGGATAAAAGCGTCTAACAAGTGACACATAATGTAATGTAACAAGAAGTGTATAAAACCTGTGAGATCCTGTTCTTCTTTAGACAGACACACATACTCTTGGCCGCTTGACACAAGTATTCTGTCTCTTATACTGCTGTACAACAATATCATAAGTCCTTCAGTCAGCAGTGTGTCTGTGTTTCTATCTTGTTATATTTGGTTATGTCTTGAGTTTCTAAGGTTTCGGATCCATGACACTTTCTTTCTGCAAAAAGAGAATTTTGAATCATTTAACACTGAACCTTCTAAAAAACTCTCCTACCTATATGTACTTCCTTTCAGTATCCAAAGGCTTATATATACACAGTGGAGGAAATAAGTATTTGATCCCTTGCTCATTTTGTTAATGTACCCACTTAGAAAGAAATGAACAGTCTATTGTTGTAATGGTAGGTTTATTTGACGAATGAGAGAGAGAATATCAAAAGGAAATATGAAGGATACAAATGTGTTTGCATTTAACTGTGGGACATAAGTATTTGATATAACGTCAATTCCTGGATGTTCTTGTTTATTCGTACCTCACTGTTAAAATAAACCTACCATTAAAATGATAGACTGTTCATTTCTTTGTAAGTGGGCAAACTAACAAAATCAGCAAGGGATCAAACACGTATTTCCTCCACTGTATATATATATAAAGGCTTTGGACAATAAAAGGAAGAAAATAGGTACAGGAGAGTTTTTAGAAAAGTATAAACTCTCCTGTATGTATATTCAGTGTCCAAAGCCTTACTTTATATGCATTGTATTTTCTTTATTCCTCACAGCATGAATTCTACATTTCCCTGACTTCACGATCCATCCAAAGTAAGTACAGTTGAGTGTGTTGCGTTAAACGTTCACCTGCTCCTGCATCAGGTCTTTGAGCTGTGTGATCTTCTCGGTGTCTTCAGGATGGCTGGTGATGTACTCCTTATCAAAGAAAGCCTGGCGATAAAGGAAAGAACATGCAGCTTTAAAACAACGGTTCATTCACCTTTAATGTTGGGGCACGACTGCTATTGCTAATAGATGTTCACATGCATCATAGGAGGACATGAGGTGTTGAGCATCAGTCTGCACGGACTACTTGAAAGCAGACTCTCTTGGCGTAAAGAAGTGGAATTCTTTGCTGAATGATTTAAGGGCTGGAAGAACTTTTTATGTTTAAGAAAATGTATAAAGAAAGGGTAATTAGACAGCATGAAGTTGGCTTTGATTGTGTTCTGGCTTTATGGTTCAGTATTTCTAAGAACTGAGACTGAAATAATTCTGCTTTTTTTTGACTTTTTTATGGTTATTTCATTTGTTTTGTAAAATTAGGGGCAGGTACAATAAGACTTTCTTCTCCCTGCTCCTTTCCACCACTATAAAAACATAAGAACAACCAGTATAAGTGAACATGTTTTGTTTTAAAATAACTGCCATGTGTGGAATAAACAAATGAACAAATAAACACATTTTCATTATAAATTCTAAATCCATTCCAACCTGTGGATCGGGGGATGAAACAAAAAAATGTTCTCACAGATCTTGACTCTTCCACAAAACAGAGTCTTTGTACCCAAATATATATACACACTTCCATCATAACTTTCACTGTGTACAATGTTATGTTTTCTATGTAAAAATAATAATACTCTTTGACCTGAGGAATATATTTGATGCACCGACAGGAGTTCAGTTTGATGTGTGAGGAAAACCTGATCTGAAATGTTCTCTCTCCTGTGTTTAAGACTTTTTCTTTTTCTCCTCGTTTTCAAAGATAAAATAAATATAGGATTTAGAAAGACTATCCTGGCAAAACCTGCTCTTAAAACGTATTTTATAAGTCTTACTTGAAAACCAATTGTTCCACAGATATACAGTGTATATTTTTGAAGGAATTTAGAAAGATGATCCTGTTTTTAAGTCATAATCAGAAGAGAACAATTATTTAAGATCAGAGTTTATTCTCACTTCCGTGTTTCTGTTAGCATGTGCTATCACAGGTTTAAGATATATAAGAAGATAAGAAGTGCTTCATTGATACCAAGTTGGGAAATGTTTGTGTTGCAGCAGCATAAAAAGACATGGCAATGTACATCCAAAGTTAAAAGACAAGAAATAAACAATCCAAAATGTCAACATCTCAACAGCAATAACATAGTATAAACAAAAGTAGAAAATAAACATGTTGAATCAACACCATCTTAAAAACACTGATAACCTGAGCTAAAGTCAGAGGTGGGAAGCAGCAGAGTACAAATACTCTGTTACTGTACTTAAGTACATGTTTCTGGTATCAGTACTTTACTCCACTACTTATTTTTCTGATGACTTTTTACTTTGACTTCTTACATTTTGAACTCAAATACCTGTACTTTCTACTTCTTACATGTTGAACACAAATACCTGTACTTTCTACTTCTTACATGTTGAACTCAAATACCTGTACTTTCTACTTCTTACATGTTGAACACAAATACCTGTACTTTCTACTTCTTACATGTTGAACTCAAATACCTGTACTTTCTACTTCTTACATGTTGAACACAAATACCTGTACTTTCTACTTCTTACATGTTGAACTCAAATACCTGTACTTTCTACTTCTTACATGTTGAACACAAATACCTGTACTTTCTACTTCTTACATGTTGAACACAAATACCTGTACTTTCTACTTCTTACATGTTGAACTCAAATACCTGTACTTTCTACTTCTTACATGTTGAACTCAAATACCTGTACTTTCTACTTACATGTTGAACACAAATACCTGTACTTTCTACTTCTTACATGTTGAACACAAATACCTGTACTTTCTACTTCTTACATGTTGAACTCAAATACCTGTACTTTCTACTTCTTACATGTTGAACACAAATACCTGTACTTTCTACTTCTTACATGTTGAACACAAATACCTGTACTTTCTACTTCTTACATGTTGAACTCAAATACCTGTACTTTCTACTTCTTACATGTTGAACTCAAATACCTGTACTTTCTACTTCTTACATGTTGAACTCAAATACCTGTACTTTCTACTTACATGTTGAACACAAATACCTGTACTTTCTACTTCTCACATGTTGAACACAAATACCTGTACTTTCTACTTCTTACATGTTGAACTCAAATACCTGTACTTTCTACTTCTTACATGTTGAACTCAAATACCTGTACTTTCTACTTCTTACATGTTGAACACAAATACCTATACTTTCTACTTCTTACATGTTGAACTCAAATACCTGTACTTTCTACTTCTTACATGTTGAACACAAATACCTGTACTTTCTACTTCTTACATGTTGAACACAAATACCTGTACTTTCTACTTCTCACATGTTGAACACAAATACCTGTACTTTCTACTTCTTACATGTTGAACACAAATACCTGTACTTTCTACTTCTTACATGTTGAACACAAATACCTGTACTTTCTACTTCTTACATGTTGAACACAAATACCTGTACTTTCTACTTCTTACATGTTGAACCCAAATACCTGTACTTTCTACTTCTTACATGTTGAACTCAAATACCTGTACTTTCTACTTATTACATGTTGAACACAAATACCTGTACTTTCTACTTCTTACATGTTGAACACAAATACCTGTACTTTCTACTTCTTACATGTTGAACCCAAATACCTGTACTTTCTACTTCTTACATGTTGAACTCAAATACCTGTACTTTCTACTTCTTACATGTTGAACTCAAATACCTGTACTTTCTACTTCTTACATGTTGAACCCAAATACTTGTACTTTCTACTTCTCTCATTTTCCAAACAGCTGGTTCCTTTAGTCTGAATGTGTGTTTGGTGGCGTGATCATTATTCGTTAGAGTCATTGCGTGCCTATTGATTTGAACACGATCCGTGTATCCATCATTTCCTGGTCTTCTCTAAAGAAGAGGGACCAATGGAAACGTTGTCATGTTGCCGTTGTTCAGCATGGAAACATTCATTAGCTAACAATGACATTATTGTTCTATTAATATAAAGGGAGGTCAGGTACTCTTTAAAACAGCTGCTAGCTATGGGTACTTTTTACTGAAGTACATTTCAAAGCCTCTTTACTTTGACTTGAGTAAATAAGTTTAGTCAGTACTTCTACTTTTACCAGAGTATTTTAAAACACGAGTATCTGTACTTCTACTTGAGTACAGGATGTGTGTACTAAAGGGTTGTTATCTGACCTCTTGGTAGCGGGCGATGCCTCCGTTGACGGCGGCGTCGATCACCCCGTTCAGAGTCATGCTGAGCAGGTTGATGTTCCCGTGGAGCTGCTTGTGTTGGTACTGACTGATCAGAGTCCGCAGCTCCTGGTTCTTATTCTCCACCACAGAGAGGGCGTTCTCCAACGGACTCACCTCCACCTGAGAGAGGTTTATTTATACAGCACCTTTCAACACGAGGCAATTCAAAGGGCTTTACAAAAATGAAAGACACTAAAAGCATAAAAAACACATTATAAACATTAAAGAGCAAAGATAATAAAACATGAATAACACAGGTACTCGAATAAAAGTTACAGTGCAGTGTGAGATGTGAAAGGTCTTCAGCCTGGATTTAAAAGTAGTGAGAGTTGCAGCGGACCTGCAGGTTTCTGGGAGTTCGTTCCTGATAGTTGGAAATATCCCAAACCAGATTCTCACACTCATCTACCCCTAGTCTTCCCGTGAAATGATAGTTCTTTTGACACTTTTCTAACCTTCCTTTATTCCTTTCATTTCCTGCAGCATGTGTCGTGTGGTGTCTCTGTGTGAGGCCTGCTAGTTCAACCTGTTTATTGCAAGGAGATGTGCTCCAGGTTATCTTATACATAAAACTACGTACAGAGAACCTACAAATTAAAAACACTAAAACTACAAGACCTGGTTGACTATAAAACTATTCAAATTATGTTCAAAGCCGCAAATCAACAATTACCTCATAATATCCAGGGACTTTTCACACGGAGAGAAAGCATGCACATGTTGAGAGGAAACTGCATTCTCAAAAAACCACCCGTACGAACAAAAGCCAAACTTCATTGCATCTCATCCAGAGGTGTTAGTCTGTGGAATAACTGCAACGATGCACTGAAATATTGTACAAGTCCATCTAAACTGAAAGTATTATTTAGGAGCCAAATCATGAATGGTTATGAACAGGACCTGTGAAATCCCATTTGTTGTTATTTCTTGTAAAAGTAATTTATTTCTGATTGTTTTGTAAAAAAACAAAAAGCAAACAAATTAACAAGACAAACATGTCGCTGATGACGATGACCTAATATTTTATTTATAAGAAAAATATATGCTAGATGGGGGGGGGACCAGAACAGTTTTTTTAAGCTTCTTCTTGCCCTGTTGAACATGACAGACTATTTGAGAATCATTATTGTTTTTGTTGTTGTTATTATTTGTTTTTTGTACTTTGTTATAATTATTAATTTGAGTGAGAAAAAAAAAGGAAAAAAAAAAAAATATATATATATATTATTGTTGTATGTTTTTGTTTCTGACATGTTCAATAAACTGACTGTTGTGATTACTTTAGTCACTTTCTTTTATAAGAGAGTTGTTCTTAGTTTATTCATCTTAAGTTTGTAAACCGGCTGCCTTCTTCTTTTTTTACGAACAATTAAACATTATCAACTAATTGCCAAATCAGTTTCCTCTCTCTTTCTTTTCTATCCCGGTTATTTTTATATTTTGCTACTTCCCTCTGTCCCCCTAGACCAGGAGGGAACGTAACAACAGGGAACATGTTTCTACCGTTTAGTGAGAAGCTGTTTTTACTCACCAGCTCCCTCTTCTCCACCTCGAACCAGCGTGAGATCCCGGGCAGAGGGTGAGTCAGGATCAGAGTCGTCCTCTCGATCCAGAGACTCTGAAACACAACGAGAAGTCAGACAGGAAGTCCTAAATCCACACAATCAGGAGATTTATCCAGTGTTTTATACAAGAAATGTCTCCTAAAGGTGGAACGAGCTGCACCTCGGCCAATAAAATACATTCGCAATGATGTAAAAAGGTTTGTCTAATTAAAAGTTAACGTTCTTGCATTCTTGCACACTTATTGGGTTCATATTAAAGCATTTTAAAGAGCTCCTATTCTGCTTTTTGGGGGTTTCCCTCCCCTGTAGTGTGTCCTATTGGTTTTAATGGTCTGTAAAGGCTGAAATCTGCGTTTTCTATCCATAAGTGTTTTTTCCCCGCTCACCTTGAACTCGTTGTCTCTGTCCTTGGAGCCTTTGTGGAAGGGCCGATCGTATCTGAAGCGCAGCACGTTGTTGACCCGGTAGAAGCTCTTGATGCGGTCGGGGACGCGGTCCATCTGCAGCACGCCCAGGCTGTCCGGCACCGCAGACACAGCGTAGATCTGCAGGTCTGAGGGCAGAGTCAAGGGATAACTGCAGGGAGGGAGGCACTGTGGAAGAACAACAGGGTCTGAAGGGTCTAGTTTGAAATGGATATTTCTCGCACCAAACAAATGTCATGTTCTATGTGTGTTTTGCACGGATCTTCTACTTTTACTCAAGTACAAGATCTGAGTACTTCTACTTTTACTCAAGTACAAGATCTGAGTACTTCTACTTTTACTCAAGTACAAGATCTGAGTACTTCTACTTTTACTCAAGTACAAGATCTGAGTACTTCTACTTTTACTCAAGTACAAGATCTGAGGACTTCTACTTTTACTCAAGTACAAGATCTGAGTACTTTTACTCAAGTACAATGTCTGAGTACTTCTACTTTTACTCAAGTACAATATCCGAGAACTTTTACTCAAGTACAATATCTGAGTATTTCTACTTTTACTCATGTACAAGATCTGAGTACTTCTACTTTTACTCAAGTACAATATTTGAGTACTTCTACTTTTACTCAAGTACAAGTTCTGAGTACTTCTACTTTTACTCAAGTACAATATCTGAGTATTTCTACTCTTACTCAAGTACAATATCTGAGTATTTCTACTTTTACTCAAGTACAAGATCTGAGTACTTCTACTTTTACTCAAGTACAATATCTGAGTATTTCTACTCTTACTCAAGTACAATATCTGAGTACTTCTACTTTTACTCAAGTACAAGATTTGAGTACTTCTACTTTTACTCAAGTACAATATTTGAGTACTTCTACTTTTACTCAAGTACAATATTTGAGTACTTCTACTTTTACTCAAGTACAAGATCGGAGTACTTTTACTTTTACTCAAGTACAATGTCTGAGTACTTCTACGTTTACTCAAGTACAAGATCTGAGTACTTTTACTTTTACTCAAGTACAATGTCTGAGTACTTCTACTTTTACTCAAGTACAATATCTGAGTACTTCTACTTTTACTCAAGTACAATATCTGAGTACTTCTACTTTTACTCAAGTACAAGATCTGAGTACTTCTACTTTTACTCAAGTACAAGATCTGAGTACTTTTACTTTTACTCAAGTACAAGATCTGAGTACTTTTACTTTTACTCAAGTACAATGTCTGAGTACTTCTACTTTTACTCAAGTACAATATCCGAGAACTTTTACTCAAGTACAAGATCTGAGTACTTGTACTTTTACTCAAGTACAAGATCTGAGTACTTTTACTTTTACTCAAGTACAAGATCTGAGTACTTTTACTTTTACTCAAGTACAAGATCTGAGTACTTTTACTTTTACTCAAGTACAAGATCTGAGTACTTCTACTTTTACTCAAGTACAATATCCGAGAAATTTTACTCAAGTACAAGATCTGAGTACTTCTACTTTTACTCAAGTACAAGATCTGAGTACTTTTACTTTTACTCAAGTACAATGTCTGAGTACTTCTACATTTACTCAAGTACAATATCTGAGTACTTCTACTTTTACTCAAGTACAAGATCTGAGTACTTCTACATTTACTCAAGTACAAGATCTGAGTACTTCTACTTTTACTCAAGTACAATATCCGAGAACTTTTACTCAAGTACAATATCTGAGTACTTGTTTTTACTCAAGTACAAGATCTGAGTACTTCTACTTTTACTCAAGTACAAGATCTGAGTACTTTTACTTTTACTCAAGTACAATGTCTGAGTACTTCTACTTTTACTCAAGTACAAGATCTGAGTACTTTTACTTTTACTCAAGTACAAGATCTGAGTACTTTTACTTTTACTCAAGTACAAGATCTGAGTACTTTTACTTTTACTCAAGTACAAGATCTGAGTACTTCTACTTTTACTCAAGTACAAGATCTGAGTACTTTTACTTTTACTCAAGTACAATGTCTGAGTACTTCTACATTTACTCAAGTACAATATCTGAGTACTTCTACTTTTACTCAAGTACAAGATCTGAGTACTTCTACTTTTACTCAAGTACAAGATCTGAGTACTTCTACTTTTACTCAAGTACAATATCCGAGAACTTTTACTCAAGTACAATATCTGAGTACTTGTTTTTACTCAAGTACAATATCTGAGTACTTCTACTTTTACTCAAGTACAAGATCTGAGTACTTTTACTTTTACTCAAGTACAATGTCTGAGTACTTCTACTTTTACTCAAGTACAAGATCTAAGTACTTCTACTTTTACTCAAGTACAAGATCTAAGTACTTTTACTTTTACTCAAGTACAATGTCTGAGTACTTGTACTTTTACTCAAGTACAAGATCTGAGTACTTCTACTTTTACTCAAGTACAAGATCTAAGTACATTTACTTTTACTCAAGTACAATTTCTGAGTACTTCTACTTTTACTCAAGTACAATATCTGAGTACTTCTACTTTTACTCAAGTAAAAGATCTGAGTACTTCTACTTTTACTCAAGTACAAGATCTAAGTACTTTTACTTTTACTCAAGTACAATGTCTGAGTACTTTTACTTTTACTCAAGTACAATGTCTGAGTACTTCTACTTTTACTCAAGTACAAGATCTGAGTACTTTTACTTTTACTCAAGTACAAGATCTGAGTACTTCTACTTTTACTCAAGTACAAGATCTGAGTACTTTTACTTTTACTCAAGTACAATGTCTGAGTACTTCTACATTTACTCAAGTACAATATCTGAGTACTTCTACTTTTACTCAAGTACAAGATCTGAGTACTTCTACTTTTACTCAAGTACAAGATCTGAGTACTTCTACTTTTACTCAAGTACAATATCCGAGAACTTTTACTCAAGTACAATATCTGAGTACTTGTTTTTACTCAAGTACAATATCTGAGTACTTCTACTTTTACTCAAGTACAAGATCTGAGTACTTTTACTTTTACTCAAGTACAATGTCTGAGTACTTCTACTTTTACTCAAGTACAAGATCTAAGTACTTCTACTTTTACTCAAGTACAAGATCTAAGTACTTTTACTTTTACTCAAGTACAATGTCTGAGTACTTCTACTTTTACTCAAGTACAAGATCTGAGTACTTCTACTTTTACTCAAGTACAAGATCTGAGTACATTTACTTTTACTCAAGTACAATTTCTGAGTACTTCTACTTTTACTCAAGTACAATATCTGAGTACTTCTACTTTTACTCAAGTAAAAGATCTGAGTACTTCTACTTTTACTCAAGTACAAGATCTAAGTACTTTTACTTTTACTCAAGTACAATGTCTGAGTACTTTTACTTTTACTCAAGTACAATGTCTGAGTACTTCTACTTTTACTCAAGTACAAGATCTGAGTACTTCTACTTTTACTCAAGTACAAGATCTGAGTACTTCTACTTTTACTCAAGTACAAGTTCTGAGTACTTCTACTTTTACTCAAGTACAAGTGAAGTGAAGTCATGTGACCGTGCTGTAGTCCCTTCATAGCCCAACATTAGCCTCCTTTAGCTTAGCTGTGGTGACGTGAAGTCATGTGACCGTGCTCTAGTTCCTTCATAGCCCAACATTAGCCACCTTTAGCTTAGCGGTGGTGACTTGAAGTCATGTGACCGTGCTGTAATTCCTTCATAGCCCAACATTAGCCACCTTTAGCTTAGCGGTAGTGACGTGAAGTCATGTGACCGTGCTGTAATTCCTTCATAGCCCAACATTAGCCTCCTTTAGCTTAGTGGTGGTGACTTGAAGTCATGTGTCCGTGCTGTAATTCCTTCATAGCCCAACATTAGCCTCCTTTAGCTTAGCGGTGGTGACGTGAAGTCATGTGACCGTGCTGCATTTCCTTTATAGCCCAACATTAGCCTCCTTTAGCTTAGCGGTGGTGACGTGAAGTCATGTGACCGTGCTCTAGTTCCTTTATAGCCCAACATTAGCCTCCTTTAGCTTAGCGGTGGTGACGTGAAGTCATGTGACCGTGCTCTAGTTCCTTCATAGCCCAACATTAGCCACCTTTAGCTTAGCGGTGGTGACGTGACGTCATGTGACCGTGCTCTAGTTCCTTCATAGCCCAACATTAGCCTCCTTTAGCTTAGCGGTGGTGACGTGAAGTCATGTGACCGTGCTCTAGTTCCTTCATAGCCCAACATTAGCCTCCTTTAGCTTAGCGGTGGTGACGTGAAGTCATGTGACCGTGCTCTAGTTCCTTCATAGCCCAACATTAGCCTCCTTTAGCTTAGCGGTGGTGACGTGAAGTCATGTGACCGTGCTGTAATTCCTTCATAGCCCAACATTAGCCTCCTTTAGCTTAGCGGTGGTGACGTGAAGTCATGTGACCGTGCTGCATTTCCTTTATAGCCCAACATTAGCCTCCTTTAGCTTAGCGGTGGTGACGTGAATAAGGTGTTTCAAAATGTTTCAAAACTAATAGATTTTCAAGATCAGGCAAATCAGAGAGTAAGGAGTATGGAGATTTGACAGATCAATAATCACTCATTGATCCTGCAGACTGAAGGATACACTGGGCGTCACACTGCAGGATGGCCTCGTCCGGTTGGTTGGGATGCTGCATCGCAATGGCTTGTGGGAATTCTCCCAGCATCCTTTGCTGGAAGGCCTCTAGCCTCTCGTAGTCATGTCCGCGACAAACAAACTCTTTGTTCTGGTGCGGAGGAATCAAAATGCTCAAAGTCAGAAAACAGACAGGACAATAAATGGGGATTTGAACAGTACAGCTCTGATTCTGCCTCTGTGGGTTAACAGTGTGGATTATACTTCAGGTTGGTCTGAGGTACTTCTCCATATTATATGCAGTTTGTAGAAACAGGATTACCAGCAGCAAGCTAAGCAAAGCACTGCTGAGGACATAGAAGACACCTAAGAAATCTATATCAGTTTAAATACACGCTGCATTTATAGCATTATCTGCACGTAACCTTGCTATCCTTTTAAGGCTCGTCTCCAAACACCTTTATAGATTTTAACTTGCATTGGAAAGCATTTAGAAGAAGCTGCAACGAGACTAGAAGATGCATTTTCAAACTCACTCTGAGGAAGAAGGGGAACTTCCTGCCGTAGAATCCGACCCGGAAAAACTCCGGCTCCAGACGCTGCTGCTCCATAATGTTGTCATAGTACGCTGCCTCCATTTTCTACACATAAACACACACACACACGCACGCACACACACACACACACACACACACACACACACACACACACACACACACACACACACACAGACACACACACACACACACACACACACACACACACACACACACACACACAGACACACACACACACACACACACACACACACACACACACACACGCACACACACACACACATACACACACACACACACACACACAACAGAAGATATATTAATAATGTCTTACAGATATATGAGGAGTGTGTTGATGCTGATTAAAAAGAATAAAAGCTCACCCGTATCCAGCTGAGACTCTGGTAGTCGTACAGAGTTTCATATTGGAAGGCCAGCTCCCTGCACAGAGGGATACCAAACTCCCAACACTGCACACACACACACACACACACACACACACACACACACACACACACACACACACACACACACACACACACACACACACACACACACACACACACACACACACACACACACACACACACACACACACACACACACACACACACACACACACACACACACACACACACACACACACACACAATTAATCAGTACCAACAAAAAATGAACAAATTGTGCACATTGAGAGGTGCAGGAACAAGTCCTAAACCCCTGATTGTACTCAGCACTTTGCCACTTCCTGTTCCCTAGTATGAAAGTCCATGGGTCCCTGAATGTGGTTTTGGTTGTTAGCCTGATATGACGTTTGTATTTTGTTTTTGTCTTTGCTCTTGTTTGCTTCGTACAGCCCTTTGAGGCTTTTTTGTGTGATTTGGGGCTATAATACATTTTGATTTGAGTTAATATCTATGTGTGTGTGTTCTTGTCGGCCTCCCCTCCTCACCTTGCCCTTGTTGAAGTAGTGGACGACCTTCCTGCAGAGCCCTTCCTTACGATGCCACTCCGTCTGAGCGGGATAATGCAGGAAGTCCTTCAGAGGACGCTCGTCCCAGTGGAGCAGCTCCCAGTAGAGAAGCAGCGTGAAGCCAGCCTCTGTGGAGAGACAGACATACTTCACTCTGTGTGTGTGTGTGTGTGTTTGTGTGTGAGTGTGAGTGTGAGTGTGAGTGTGTGTGTGTGTGTGAGTGTGTGTGTGTGTGTGTGTGTGTGTGTGTATGTGTGTGTGTGTGTGTGTGTGTGTGTGTGTGTGTGTGTGTGTGTGTGTGTGTGTGTGTGTGTGTATATTCTCTATCCTGGACGACATTACGGACAAATACGGACCGCTGGTGTTCCAGTCACTGCGTGCAAAATATCTTAGATTTTGAACACACACACTATGCAATGAACTCATGAAATGCAATATCCAAATGATGTAAAATACATACAGTAACTTGGATTTAATGCCATCAGTTCTACAGAATGCATTTTATTTGAGATGTTTGAACGGAGAAATATATATATATTACTGCTATTTCATTTCGTTGTGGCTGGGTCCATTTCTTTGTGTGTGTGTGTGTGGCCTCGCATTACTATCCTTGTGGGGACCTACATCTGTTTACACAGTCACGTGTGGGGACTGGCTTCCCTTATGGGGACATAATGGAGCTCCCCATGAGGGGAATCATTAATTTTAGGGTGCAGACTTGGTTAGGGTTAGGATTAGGGTTAGGGTTAGGGTTAGGGTTAGGGTTAGGGTTAGGCATGTGTTGGTTATGGTTAAGGTTAGGATAAGTCTCCAGGAAATGCATGTAAGTCAATGTAATGTCCCGAAAAGTGATGTATACATGGTGTGTGTGTGTGTGTGTGTGTGTGTGTGTGTGTGTGTGTGTGTGTGTGTGTGTGTGTGTGTGTCTCACCGGTGTAGTTCTCTGCCTGCAGATGCATGTCACACAGTTTGTGGATGTAACGGATGTACATCTCCTCCTTGTTGATGTCCGACTTGTAGAAATTCTGCAGAGATGCAAAGGACAGAGAAGGGTTTTGCAAATATAAAAAACTCTGAATCAAATGTTGGGAATTAAATCTCCATATCTCCAGCATAGAGGTGTTTTTAATAAAGACTCGAGGGGTTACAGGGAGATTCAGAAGGTTTGTGAGTAAACTATAATGTATTATCTTACCAGGAGGTTTACAGTGCAGCCGATCTTCTTGTTTTCCGTCTCATCTCCCTTCATGCAGTCTCTGAAGACAAAATACAAACGTTTAAATAATAACGACGAGTCTCTGTAACTCAATATGCTTTCTTAATAGTCAGAAATGATGGAATTTCTATGGTTTTCTCCCATATTTAAGCTGAACTGATGTCTAACTGAAGTATTTCATAGTGTTAGTGTCTCTGTATGTGAGATTGCTGTTAGTATTAAGAACAACATATCCCATGAGTCACTGCGACTGTCAGAGCCTCATGCGAGCTGTAATTGATGTCAGTTAAAAAAAATATCTTGCAAAATAACAAGTTGACAACAATAACATCCAAATATTACTCAAATCTAATGAAAAATATGACACTACTGTACGTCCATTTATATACATGCAGTCTTTGATTTTCACAGTAAAACAAATCGTAAGTTCTGTTTATTTTACCTGACATTTGAATCCAGGCATGACTTTGTGTGTGTGTGTGTGTGTGTGTCACCTGTAGTCCAGCAGTCTCTCCATCAGTCGTGTGACGGAGGTGACGAAGGAGATTCCCGTCTCTCTCCATGTCTCCTGCTCGATCTTCTCCAGCAGGCTGCAACAAAATAAAAACGTTCAAAAAATGTAATCAAAAAAATGTAATAAAAAAAATGTAATAAAACAATTTTGATAAAAAAAACTTAGATTCCAAAAATTAGATAAAAAAATTCATTTAATTTGTGAAACTTAAGAGATATGCTTTAACGCTATGATGAGAAAAACAGAGGTCATTTACACCCTGAGAACATATGATAACCCTGCAACCTAAATGATCATGTTGAAACACAGATTATAAGTACAGTACAAGTGGGTCAAAACAGTAAGTTAACTTAGTTATGCTAAGAAATGATGAATAAAAGGTCTATGTGAGCAGATTTGAGTATTTAATGACATCATGGTTTCAGACTGCTCACTGATGAAGGACTAATTGATGCTTTTCTTAACATTCATGCAGAAAAAAGACAGATAAAGTCAAAGAAGACACAAAAGGAGATCTTTTCCCAGCTCTATCAGACATGTTTATAAGAGATCCATGCAGGTTTTACCTTTGTGTTGTCTGGGAATGACACACGTGTGATTATTAGAAAGCATATAAGAGCAGATGTGAGTAGTTAATGAAACGTCATACCTGGGGTACGGCCCAAACAGCTGCGTTCTAATCCCGCAGCACAAAGCAAACACACAGCAGCAGAGTTAGAAGCAGAGTTAGAAGCAGAGATAGAAACAGAGTTAGACGACTTGTTGTTTGTTGTTGTTTGTGTCTTACAGTAGACCGAAGAGCTCTCTGTAGTTCTCGTCTCCTTTCCCCTCAGACACCAAACTGTCCAGTTTATCGATCAGCTCCGCCTCCACCTGCATGCACAACACATAAAGGGATGAAGAGCTGGAGAAGCACTGCAGGGAGAACACCATCTGTTTCACGCACTGGTCAAATCGTCTTCCTGGAAAATAGGTGTTTCTTTTACAAACTTTGTCGGTTCGTCTCCATTTTTCTTAGATTTTTCCTAAATTCCAAGATTTGTTCTTAATTTCCTGATTTTGTTTTGTTACTTTATTTCTTTATTTAACATAAATCATGCATAAAAATACAATCATTTAAACTCTCCATTACAGCCAGAATGTGACTGTAGCGGCTCTTTTCAACATTTTCTACAAATGATATAATTGAGATGAATACAGTCTTGATGTCTCCTTTAAAAGTCAGGTTTTGGAACAAAGCGTTATGATACTTTCAAGGTATTTATATTGCACCTTTACATAATTGGTGGTCCGAACAGACCCGGACATTAAAATGAATACATCTGTGTCTCCAGTTCATCTCCAGTTGATGTGAAAGAGGTGTTTTCCCAGACCTGCTTGAAGTTCCCGTTCTTGCGCTGCTCCCAGTCCATCATGTCGTGGAAGATTGGGATCATGATGTTCCTGACCTCCAGCTGAGGAACCAAGGTCACTCCCAGGAACGGCCCGATCATCCCGGGGATGAAGTGGATCTTATTCTCTCCTACAGATGAACCAGAAAACACATATCTACCTGTCTGCGGGCCAGTGATCCATATCAGGACAGAAAGGGGGCTTTAAGGGGCTTTATTTCCTTCTCTTGTTTTATGTATACTGTTTAAATAGAAAGAGTCAATCTTACCAAGGTTCTGCCACATGCTGAACAGCTCGTAGGTCATCATCACTCTCATGTCTCCGTACCTGCACACAATCACACATTCATTTATTATTATTGTAAATGTATTTCCGTGCAAATTTTCGAAAGAATTAAGTATTTCTTGTTGAGTTGAGGAAATGCTCCCCATTCTGAAGCTAAATCAAGTCTTTCAAAATAATCTTTAATCAGCATAAATGCAGCAGTAAGATGAATCCAGGAAACTCATATATATTACTTAAAATGTTTTAGGTGTTTACATTGATTTCAGTTTAGTTCTTCTTGAAGGATATCACTGTTTTATTTAGTCAATGACAATATTTCCCCAGTTTTATAGGATGTAGTGTGTGTGTGTGTGTGTGTGTGTGTGTGTGTGTGTGTGTGTGTGTGTGAGAGAGAGAGAGTGTGTGTGTGTGTGTGTGTGTGTGTGTATGTGTGTGTGTGAGTGTGTGAGAGAGAGTGTGTGTGTGTGTGTGTGTGTGTGTGTGTGTGTGTGTGTGTGTGTGTGTGTGTGTGTGCGTGCGTGCGTGCGTGTGTGTGTGTGTGTGTGTGAGAGAGAGAGAGAGAGAGAGAGAGTGTGTGTGTGTGTGTGTGTGTGTGTGTGTGTGTGTGTGTGTGTGTGAGAGAGAGAGAGAGACAGTGTGTGTGTGTGTGTGTGTGTGTGTGTGTGTGTGTGTGTGTGTGTGTGTGTGTGTGTGTGTGTGTGTGTGTGTGTGTGTGTTCTTACTTGTCTAGCACCTTCTTCCTCTTGGCAGGAATCAGAGTCTCCAGCTGTAAACTGGGCTGGTTGATGTAGAGCACCGCCAGACTGAAGTAGGAGTTCCACACCTGCACAAATAAATATCATTTGATTTTTCTTCCTGTGCACTCAGCTTTTGTCTCTTCAATATAACGTGGTGCAAAGTGAAGGCTCCTTCTCATTTGGAAATTAAAATAGAGAAATTAAGTATAAGACATTTTCAACATTATATGTAAGGCGAAAGAGACGAGAGATATAATGCATAACGGCAAACTAACAGCAGATTGCCGGTCCAAATGTTGGGCTGTTATAACAGGTTGAGCTACCCAGCAGTATATAGGATCATTCAAATAAAGCCCACCTTCAGCAAGTGCAACGCTGAAGAGATGAACATATAAATGCATCACAATCATTTAATATGTATGATTCTGAAATGGGCCTTACTTACTTTCTGTATTGTTTTAAATGACTCTTAATTGTAGTGTTGTAGAGTGCTTTTTTACATATCATTTAAAACGAATGGCTTCTCCCCCCTCTCTTCATGTGTGATTGTGTGTCTGTTAACCCTTAGATGCCTAAGTGGGTCTTTTTGGACCCGGTGAGGTGGTTTTCTTTATCATTTCATATTCCAGCTATTTCTCAAAAAACATGTTTTGGATATCATGCCATTCAAATTTTTAATTTAAATTTTAAGAAATTGTAGTTTTTGTATTTCTACTCCAAGCTTCCATAAGTGGGTCAAAAATGACCCGCATGCATTTTCTATGGGATCCTTTGATTCTTATCACCTGTTGCTGTCAGGAATACATTCACTGTAGAACACACAGACGACATCACAAGTAACACCTCTCAGGAAGATTATTTTACACAGCAAGATCTGAAACCTGTCAGTATAATAATCATAATAATAATAATAATAATAATAATAATAATAATAATAATAATACATTATATTTGTATAGGCCTTTTCAAGGACTCAAAAACGCTTTACAATATAAGGGAAGGTTAGGGTGGGGGGTATGGGACTATCAAACTTGATCAACCGCATGGATTGATGGGGGGGTAGACAAGAGGAGAAGAGGTGAGTTTTCAAAAGGGACTGGAATACTGTGAGGGTCTCAGAATAACGGAGATCTTTGCATCAATATGTTCAAAACGTTTTTTTTCAAAATGTAATTTTTTTTTTAATTAAAAATATTTCTAGTGTGAACCAAAATATAATACTAAATATTATACATGTGATTTTTCTTTACCAAAATAGCATAAAAGCACATATTATTCTAATACGGGTCCTTTTAGACCAGTGTTTCTCAAACTTTTTCATACCAAGGACCACTTAACCAATAAAAAAACACTCGCGGACCACCTAACTCCACAAATATCCAAAAACACATCGTTTTTTACAAATCGCCTGAAAATTGTACAAACAAGTGGCAACATGTGTGATGAAGGTGCTTATCTGGGCTATATCATGCAATCGAAAGTGAAACTTAAGCTCGTTCCATTGCGGAGATATTCCCGCGAGAGTGCGAAAAACTTCAATAAATGTATTTATTTAAAATGTGAAATTTTACCAATATACTCACGGACCACTAGGGGGCGCTCACGGACCACACTTTGAGAAGCACTGTTTTAGACCCACTTACGGAAGAGAGTGGGTCCAGCCACTCTAAGGGCATCTAAGGGTTAAAGGCCCGTACCTTAAAGTCAAACTCAGCTTCAGTGAAGTTCTTGTGCAGAGCGGGAGAGAGGTGCTGAGCTGTGGTCAGGATGATGCTGCAGAACACAGAAATACAACAGGCTGTAATGTGAAACACTTCCCATCTCCATCTCCATCTTTATTTATTTATATAACAAAAACAACCTCAGGTGCCCAAAGTGTGTACAGGGAACACATGCAATATCAAATAACACAATGGGAGTGACATAATAAAGCAATCATTAAAAACATGATAAAAAGCACAATAACTAAACATATACAAACACATACAAATGTAAAAATGTAATGTTCAACTAGTACTAAAAGTGCAAAGAGGTCTTATGTTCTGCAAAGTCTGAATCTGTTCTTATTTATGCATCTTTGTCTGTTTTGTATCTGTTTGTTTCTTCTGAATGACCTTTTGTATTGTTGCTGCTTTTGGTGGAAAAAACAATGGTATATTTTCTATTTTATCTTATAAAAGTTTCACTTCAATCTCAGAGATAATCCAAATGTATTTACCTTGAATTCACAAAATGTTCACGTCTTTTTTAGATTACAATGCATTCAATACGCTGTCATACTTAAACAAATATATTATATTATAATATTTATTTGATTCTCTTTTCTGCACATGAAATGAACATTGCTTTAAAAAACCGTGCTGTTATTATTTATGTAATTTATATTATTAGTTATTATTATGTAGTTGTCTCTACTTCTCTACTAGCACCAGGAAAAGCGCTATATCAATACCTTGTCATATCATTAGAGTTATAGTTGTTATCTCTCTTATTGGGTCTTACTTGCTGGTGAGCAGCCTCATGATGTTCCAGTCTCGAGGGAAAATGCTGAGCTTCATCAGATTTCTGAACACACACAAGATCTTCAACAAGAACTCCTGGAGAGAGATGAGGAGGAAAGGAGGAAGGAGGTGTCCGTAAATAATAATAAACATCTTTACATCAATACTCATGAAAACAGGATCGGCCGTCAATTTACGGAGACGTGTGAAATTAAACACCCGATAATCTAAAGCCTGAGAATAAAGACAAGTAGTATTAAACCCTTAAATGGGCATTCATATATAAATATTTAGGAACATTTATTGATTGCTAATTTCTACATAAAACTGTTATTACACCCATATGTGACCCGCTCCATCGAAATCAGTCGCATTGACCCGAAGACACATTTTGAGTATACACTGTTGGAAAGAGGAGATTCCTAGCTTTCTAATGATATCAGGATTGTTGTTGTTCTCCAACTATTAAGCGAAATATGTCACATTATATAATGTCTATCACCGAGTCATCATTTCTCTGGAATCCATCAATCTGATTGGTTATTAGCAAATGATCAAAATACTACGGAGGGAAGATATTTTCGTTTGGATTACTGGTCTGGGGGAAGCTCACGAGTGTGTGTGTGTGTGTTTGTGTATTTTTGCGTTTGTGTGTGTTGTGTTTGTTTCCCAGGGAAAACCCTCAGGAGAAACACCGGCTGTTGTTACGCCTGCTGTGACGTCAAGTTACTCCGTTCTCCGCTTGTAATTATGCCGAAGCTTCAAAGTTGTATTTATCATCGGAATTTGCAAGTTTAATATTCTGAAAGCCAAGACTTTGTTTATTTGAAATCAGATGAAGTAGGGAATGAGTCCTTACCCCAAGTGAAGGAGTTCAAGTATCTCGGGGTCTTGTTCTCGAGTGAGGGAACAATGGAGCGTGAGATGGGCCGGAGAATCGGAGCAGCGGGAGCGGTACTGCAGTCGCTTTACCGCACCGTTGTGACGAAAAGGGAGCTGAGCCGGAAGGCAAAGCTCTCTGTCTACCGGGCCATTTTCGTTCCTACCCTCACCTATGGTCATGAAGGATGGGTCATGACCGAAAGAACGAGATCGCGGATACAAGCGGCCGAGATGGGTTTTCTCCGCAGGGTGGCTGGTGTCTCCCTTAGGGATAAGGTGAGAAGTTCGGTCATCAGGGAGGGACTCGGAGTTGAGCCGCTCCTCCTTCGCGTCGAAAGGAGCCAGTTGAGGTGGTTCGGGCACCTAGTTAGGATGCCACCTGGGCGCCTCCCTAGGGAGGTGTTCCAGGCACGTCCAGCTGGGAAGAGACCAAGGGGTAGACCTAGGACCAGGTGGAGGGATTATATCTCTTCGCTGGCCTGGGAGCGCCTTGGGATCCCCCAGTCAGAGCTGGTTGATGTCGCCAGGGAAAAGGAAGTTTGGGGCTCTCTGCTGGAACTGCTACCCCCGCGACCCGACCACGGATAAGCGGAAGAAGATGGATGGAGATGAAAGCAAACTGTAACGGACCCTGCCGTGTTATCTATGATTACTATATTCTTACATTCATAATGTCAGCGGAGGGAGCGGCGCTGCGAGGGAGAGCTGTCTTCTACAGTTGTTTGTTTTTGGATCAGACAAGGAAGACCACAGAAGGAAATTAAATGTTAAGCATCCTTATGCAAGGACTACTCTTAAGCAAATGTGTATTTCGGTAGTTGGTGTACAATTGTGGAATTCTCAACAAAAGGATCTAAAGAATATATGTATTTTTCAGTTAAAGAAATTGTATAAATGAAGAAAGATGGGACTATATGAAGCAGAATGTGAATAAGTCTATGTACTCTGGTCCTTCATGTTTTTGATGTCTTTGATGTGATGTCTCTTCTGTATTTGCAGGTCCCATTGTTGTTGATGTTATTGTTATTATTATTATTATCATGCGTTGCTTGCCACCTTCTTCTCCAGTAGGACTCAGATGAGGGTGTTGCACTTTTCTTTTCCTTTTAGATGTGGTGTTTTGGTGTTTTGTTTCTTTCCGTTAACCGTCAAGTGGGAAATAAGTATTTTTTTGGTGTTTATCTTAGTATCCTAAGATACTGTTATGTTTGGCTGTGAATTTTTTTTATTATGAAGGGCAGACCATCTATTTGTATTTATTTTGTTGTTTTTAGAAAGGGGCAGGTCACATAAGATTGTATTCTTCTCCCTGCTCCTTTTCGCTCAATGGTGTTTTGGTAGAGTCATGTTTTGTGGCAATTATTGTACATTTGGTTTTGCGTACCATGAGTGGGACAAATAAAAATTAAATGAAATCTTCCCTTTACAAGCTTCAAAAATGTATTTATCGTGTGATTTTGGAAATAAAAGTTTCATATTCTGAAAGCCAAGACTTTGTTTATTTAAATCAAACAAAACACCCGAACCCCGAACAACTATTTTTTTACGCAAATCCACGTTTATTTTTAAATGAGCCGTTGCGACTTCCGACTGATTTCGATAGAGCGGGTCACATATTGCGTAAGCGTCTTTGAGTTTTTAGAAAAGCGCTATATAAGTGTCATGTATTATTATACACCCATATTACACTGTTATTAGACCCTTATTACACTGTTATTAGACTGTTATTACACTGTTATTAGACTGTTATTAGACTGTTATTACACTGTTATTAGACTGTTATTAGACCCATATTACACTGTTATTAGACCCTTATTACACCGTTATTAGACCCATATTACACTGTTATTAGACTGTTATTACACCCTTATTACACTGTTATTACACCCATATTACACTGTTATTAGACCCATATTACACTGTTATTAGACCCTTATTACACCGTTATTAGACCCATATTACACTGTTATTAGACTGTTATTACACCCTTATTACACTGTTATTAGACTGTTATTACACTGTTATTAGACTGTTATTACACCCTTATTACACTGTTATTAGACTGTTATTAGACTGTTATTAGACTGTTATTACACTGTTATTAGACTGTTATTAGACTGTTATTACACCCATATTACACTGTTATTACACCCTTATTACACTGTTATTTAGACTGTTATTACACCCTTATTACACTGTTATTAGACTGTTATTACACCCATATTACACTGTTATTTAGACTGTTATTACACCCTTATTACACCCTTATTAAACTGTTATTAGACTGTTATTACACCCTTATTACACTGTTATTAGACTGTTATTACACCCTTATTACACTGTTATTAGACTGTTATTACACCCATATTACACTGTTATTTAGACTGTTATTACACCCTTATTACACCCTTATTAAACTGTTATTAGACTGTTATTACACCCTTATTACACTGTTATTAGACTGTTATTACACCCTTATTACACTGTTATTAGACTGTTATTACACCCATATTACACTGTTATTTAGACTGTTATTACACCCATATTACACTGTTATTTAGACTGTTATTACACCCTTATTACACCCTTATTAAACTGTTATTAGACTGTTATTACACCCTTATTACACTGTTATTAGACTGTTATTACACCCTTATTACACTGTTATTAGACTGTTATTACACCCATATTACACTGTTATTTAGACTGTTATTACACCATTATTACACTGTTATTAGACTGTTATTACACCCTTATTACACCCCTATTACACTGTTATTAGACTGTTATTACACCCTTATTACACTGTTATTAGACTGTTATTACACCCATATTACACTGTTATTTAGACTGTTATTACACCCTTATTACACTGTTATTTAGACTGTTATTACACCCATATTACACTGTTATTTAGACTGTTATTACACCCTTATTACACTGTTATTTAGACTGTTATTACACCCTTAATACACCCATATTACACTGTTATTAGACTGTTATTACACCCTTATTAAACTGTTATTAGACTGTTATTACACTCTTAATACACCCATATTATACTCTTATTACACCCTTATTACACCTATGTTACAGTGTTATTAAACCCATTGTATACATGGACACAGCCTCTTTAATGATTGTATCCCCAGAATACAGAAACCATTCAAGAGTTAAAATAAATAACTAGAATTGGAGAGAGTTGATGTATCACTCAGAAACATTTACTATCTCAAAAACAGCAGCACTAACCAAACACCTTAAAAACAAGAGTTACCCTAACTGCTGAATATTCCCAACACATTTATTTAATCTCTGTAAACTTTGGTTTGAAATGGATTAGTTATAGAAAACACATTTGTATGTCCAAGGGGAAATACTGATACGAATGTAATGCATTTCAGAGTAACTTCAGTAGAAATCCCCAGACTTTTAGTGCATTCAAACGTTGACATATTGTATTAACAGCTGCTGCCTGAAGCGTTGCGCAGTGACTCTAACTACTTTAATATGTCATTCATTAAAAGCTGCCGTCTCTCGTACCTTCAGCTCCTCTTTGCTCTGGAAGTTTTCCACCAGTCGTTGGAAGTGGATGTCTGTCATCTGACGGAGGAGCGACAGCAGGCAGGACACGTACTCTCCCTGCCAATAGGAATGCAGCGGACAGCCATGTGAGCCAATCACAGGGAAGCAGGAAGTAAACATTCAGGGGGAGATGAATGCAGGGTAACAAGGGCTCTTAAAAAATAAATAACATCCCTATTCTTTAGCCTTTTCTTCTTAAATCTGCTATAAAGGATGGTTTTATTTTAATTCATGCATCTGGGTGGATTCAGGACAGAGGGACATGTCAGGGCCATTGTAGGGAAGTTTAAAGTAGTAAGACAATGAGGAGAAACACACCGTTATTCTCTGGGATTATAAAGTCAGACATCTAGAGACAAAATCAGCCATTCTCTGAGGTCAAAGCCCTGTTTTCACATGTTGCCTCGTCTGTTTTGTTGTTGTAAAATGCTTTTAAAACATGAACCCTGTGCTGCACAATCAAGAGATATCTACATGTTTATTTCCATAACAAGCTAAGCTATCAGCACATGTAGGCTGCAGGGATGTCACATGGACGTACACATAGTTATGAGACCATACGTGCAAAAGAGAAAACAAGATGTTATCACTCAGAAATCACGACTCTTGGAATCAGAGAAAAGTTATTTCAAGTCTTGGTGACCATGGGGAAAGAATAGAAAGAGCACCAAAATCAATATGTATCTACAATATTTACAACAGAAACTCATGGCGCTTTGATGTCAAGAAGGAGTTGTGCCATTTGTCATAGCAGTAAAACAACAGCCTCTGATTCGACTTCACGCAATGCTCCATGGGACGCATGGTTAGATCTCAAATCTTTATCTAACTTCTAAAACATCCACATCTACTTCCACCGTAGATACATGTTCATAAAAGACATCCATTGTTTGTTCGTACGCTTCTTGAAATCTCTAAAACAACAAATCGCCTGAAAATTGTACAAACAAGCGGCAACATGTGTGAGTTAGGGGCTCGAGAAATAAACACATATTCTCACCACACACACTTGCCTTGTATGACGCAGCACACACACTCAATATGACCATATTCAATTATACTTTGACATCAGATCCAGCAACACCTGTGATTGTCTTCCACTATCATCATCATATAATAACAAGCAGCCATTATTCAGAACGAACACCACAGTGATTCAGACGCATATCTCCATGTTCCTTGACAAAAAAACAACCCAGAAATGTCTGAATTTCGTCTCTTAAATGTGTTACTTCAATCCTAAAGAATATGCAATTGTATGTCTCTTCAAATTATAAAATCAGTGCCTTTTTTTGTCTTATTCTTAAAACACTACAATGGCCCTGAAAGGCGTACGTGCATCATTCTCTTTTCTGCAGGGTAACGCAAGTCAGTGGAAGGAAGAGGTAGCTATGCACGACCAAAACAAAGCTTAAAAAAGGAAATATTGTGAATAACATGTGTGATCTTTTCCGTAGTTATCCGGCACTCAGGATTCAAACCCATGTTAGTTAGGAAAGTCGATGAAGAGGACGATAAAGCGCCCAAAAGCAAGGCATGAGTTCCAGCCACAGAGGAGAGGAGTTCAATGTCAATGAATTAGATGATGAAGCTACAACAGGAATCATTGAAACACACATTTATACAACACGTCTGTAACTGAAGACATGAACTGCTTTCCTGCAGGAAGTACATCAAACAGACGAGGAGCACAACAGGAAGTGATACAACATGCAAACGTGCAACAGAGACGAGGAGGAGGAAGAGGAGGAAGACTGAGGTTCATGTTAGGAGGTGGATGAGTAAATATTAATTTCTTAAAAGTACCAAGACAATAACGTTCAAATACTCCATTACACTTAAAAGTGCTACTTACTTAAAGTATTATCAGCAAATATAAAAGCACTTATTCTGCAGAAAAAAGGCCTCAGTATGTGATATATTCAGCGGTAAGTACATTAACTTAAGTACTTTTTTGATATATTTGTACTTTACTTGATTATTTCCATTAAAAGCTACTTGATACTTCTTTTATTCTACATTTCAGAGGAGAATATTGGACTTTTTACAACATTTATTTAACACTCATAGCTACTTTGTACATATCAAAAAACCTAAATGCTGATAGAATAATGCAGTTACTAATCTACGCAGTTTGGGACACAATACAGTGTGCAGTGGCTCAGTCAGTAGGGGCTTGGACTGGGAGCTGTAGGGTCGCCGGTTCAAGTCCCCGACCAGACCTAAATATGGAGTGTGGACTGCTACTTGGAGAGGTCCCAGTTCACCTCCTGCCCTGCTGTGGTGCCCTTGAGCAAGGCACCGGACACCCCCTTCCCCCCTCACTCCCCGGGCGCTGTACAATAGCTGCCTGAGGAGACACCTGGTGCTAGACTCCTGGTGCTAGACTCCTACTGCTAGACTCCTACTGCTAGACTCCTGGTGCTAGACTCCTGGTGCTAGACTCCTACTGCTAGACTCCTGGTGCTAGATTCCTACTGCTAGACTCCTGGTGCTAGACTCTTGGTGCCAGACTCCTGGTGCTAGACTCCTGGTGCTAGACTCCTGGTGCTAGACTCCTGGTACTAGCTAGACTCCTGGTACTAGCTAGACTCCTGGTGCTAGACTCCTGGTGCTAGACTCCTACTGCTAGACTCCTGGTGCCAGACTCCTGGTGCTAGACTCCTGGTGCTAGACTCCTACTGCTAGACTCCTGGTGCCAGACTCCTGGTGCCAGACTCCTGGTGCCAGACTCCTAGACTCCTGGTGCTAGACTTCTGGTACTAGACTCCTAGACTCCTGGTGCTAGACTCCTGGTACTAGACTCCTGGTGCTAGACTCCTGGTACTAGACTCCTAGACTCCTGGTACTAGACTCCTAGTGCTAGACTCCTGGTGCTAGACTCCTGGTACTAGACTCCTGGTGCTAGACTCCTGGTGCTAGACTCCTGGTACTAGACTCCTAGACTCCTGGTACTAGACTCCTAGTGCTAGACTCCTGGTGCTAGACTCCTGGTGCTAGGATGGGTTAAAAGCAGAGAACACATGTCACTGTGTGCTCTGCATGTGAGACCATTACAGAGGGTTTCATCCCTCTCATTCTATCTATATATTTCTATAACTACTGAAATGCTTTTAATGTATTTAGAAAAACCGGTTACTATTACGACTGTTATAATGGACCCTGAAGGCATCATCTCCCTGGTCCATTATAACAGTCGTAATATGAACCTGTTTTTCTAAATACAGTAACAATGTAGGTGTTTTACTGTACATGTACAAAGTAACTATGAGTGTTAAAGGTGGGGTAGGTAATTTTGGAGAAACCAGCTCGAGTGCGCTAGGATTTGAAAATACACAACCGGAGTCTGTCAATCTGCCACTTCCTTACAGAGCCCCTCCTCCAACACACACGAACGCGCACATGACCAATGAGGGCACGAGATAAGTTTGTGCACAGATGGAAGGCTGACAGGCAGGTAGGCCACCCAGTTACTTTAGCCGGCTCAGATGATTGGTCGTGCTTTTTACAGCGCCACGGCTTCCACTGATGATATTTTTTTATGGATTTTTTGTCAAAGCACTTCAGATATTCATTGCTATCGGGATGTTAAGAGCATTCCATGGAATATAACAAAGTGTATCTCGAGCCGGTTTCTCAAACTTACCTACCCCACCTTTAAATACATGTAGTAAAAAGTCGAATAAAAAGGACATCCTTGCACCAGTGGCAGATTTAAACTGTAACTTGTTGATTGATTTAGATTTGAGCATGTGGGAACATTATAATAATATAAAGGGACGTCAAACACCAATGTTAACCTTTGAGTTTGACTGTTTATGAAGCATGTAGTATAAATCAGAACGTACATCTGTGTTTAAATCCAACTTAATTC